>JALIZH010016374.1:632500-717500 GCA_030522465.1 Rhipicephalus appendiculatus | reverse complement strand
CCGCCTCGGCGGAATATTGGCTACGGTGCTCGGCTGCTGACCCGAAGGTCACGCGTTCGATCCCGGCCGCGGAGGTCGCATTTCGATGGAGGCGAAATGGTAGAGGCCTGTGTACTTTGCGATGTCAGTGCACGTTAAAGAACACCAGATAGTCAAACTTTCCGGAGCCCTCCACTACGGCGTCTCTCATAATGGTATCGTGGTTTTGGGACGTAAAACCCCTGATATTATTATTATGTGGCTTTGGCAGGCCTGACATGTATACTGTTAATGCGATAGAGTTAAAGAGGTCGTTTCGAAGAAATTCCGGCGTCGTTGGTTGCGAGTAAAAAGCAGGGGCGTAGCCAGAAAGCTTTTCGGGTGGAGTTCAACCATACTTTATGTATGTTCGTGCGTGCGTTTGTATGTGTGCGTGCATATATACGTTAGCAAAACTGAAAATTTTCGGAAGTGTTCGAACCCCACCCCCTTTGGCTACGCCACTGGTAAAAAATCAACCGAAAAATCAAAAAGATGCAAATAAAATAAACAATAAAAATCCTCTGTTTGAGTGAGAATTGAACTCAGGCATTCTGCGTGGCAAGCAGTTTTTCTACCACAGAGTCACGCCATTGCTTAAGACTGCTTCGGAAAAAAAAAAACAGCAAGATATGAATGTCATGTAGACGGAGGAGTCTCCTTAACGCATGTAATATTGCGTGGAAGAAGCGTAGAATCGTACCAGGCGTCAAAACATGTGAATTGCGCAACGAGGAGGTGTTTTAAAGGCCCACCCAGCACAAAGCGATCACACTTATCTAATCATCATCCGCTGCAAACGCATCAACAAAGTGAGTAGCTGCATAGTTTCGCGTGCTGCCTTACGAACGCCTTGTGGGCCCTTCGCAGATTCGCGAAAGGAAGAATTATGGTGTAATGGGCACTT
Organism: Rhipicephalus appendiculatus; assembly: GCA_030522465.1. Classification (NCBI taxonomy): domain Eukaryota; kingdom Metazoa; phylum Arthropoda; class Arachnida; order Ixodida; family Ixodidae; genus Rhipicephalus; species Rhipicephalus appendiculatus. The sequence continues at coordinate 716,575 of JALIZH010016374.1, read as the reverse complement.
AACATCTGTACTTGCAGTAGGCATTCTAGGATAGTTTGGAAACGGCTAATGTTACGCACACAGGCATTCGTATTCTTGCGGCACGGCTGAGGCGTGCAATGAGAACCTAATAGCTAGCAATAGAGAAGGTGATGCGCACGGGGCCCGATTACGATAGAGCGTTCTACTCTTGAAGGCGAAGCTCAAGCGTTGCACGTTATTTTAACAGCGAAGCTGTTTAAGCCAGCCGTAAAATGTCAGCCCTTCCGCGAAACTATCATCATCGTAAACAGGTATGCGCCACAGAAACGGGGTAGATTTTACAACTCGCCACTGGTCCACTAAAATATAAGGTAACAGTTAGCCCAAGAAATGGCTATCATCACGGATATGCTCCTCAGAAATTGGGCAAATCCCACCACTCACCGCTGGCCCACTAAAAATGAAGAAGCAACTGCTAGCCCAACAATTCTTTAGCAGTCAACATAGTTCAAATTATACACAAAATCTAAAACTACCAAATCCTGGCCAATCCCCCCAGAGTGGGTATGTGCCATTCTCTGAAGGTTAAAACAAAAACAAAACAAAGCCAAACAAATGGCTGCGAAACGACGGTGGCGACCCGAAGACCCCGAGTAAGTGCAACGAGAGAATACTAGGCAACGGGAAAGGGAACGGCGGCTGCGAGAAGACCCCGAAGCGATGGAAGCCCTACGCCAACGACGACGTGCCCGTAGATCTACGAGAGGTGCGAACGCTTGGTTTCAGCGCGAGTTTCTGTCTCTGGAGTTCGGACAACCGTGTCATGTCTGTGACTGTCTGCGGTTTAAACTCGAACTTCTCTGCTCTGAGAATCAATCTGGAAACAACCTAGCATCACGTAGCTAAAGCCTAGAAACAACCTAGAAGCAACCAGATTAGACTTCAGAATCGTCCTGTTTCGCTCTTTCAAGCATTGCACAATTTAGAGCAAGTTTCGCCCTTTCTTTTTATTCTGAATTGAGAAATAAAGCTTATTATTATTATTATTATTATTATTATTATTATTATTATTATTATTATTATTATTATTATTATTATTATTATTATTATTATTATTATTATTATTATTATTTCCTTGTTGCTTCCTCCGCAGTTTCGTCTTCTGCTGCGGTTTCATCCCAGTGACCATTTCCGCGGCAGTCGCCAGCATGATTGTTGCCTCGCCTCCTTCCTCTGTCCATTTTATTATATACTTCTTGAAAGCGAACAGCAACAGTTTTAAAGGGGTGGTGCCACCAAATTTGTGGCTTGCGCGTTCTTCGCTGCAAGCTTTTCTTATAGCTCTAGGAAGCATGATACACGCACCAAGATTCACGTATTCTCGCTAAGTAATTTAATATCGCCTTATTTATGCGGACAACTTTCGGTTTCGGTTTCTGGGCACCAAGTTGGGCAGTGACGTAGCAGTGTAGTAGGCTTGGTCACGTGACCATGCAAGGCTCGCGCGAAGATGCGCAGCACTTCGCCAGGAAGCGATCGAAATTCTTGGCAAGTGATGTAGCAACCGATGCTTTGCCGGTACGTACGTTCTGGAGGTAACAGAGGTCCCGAGGACACTCATGTCACTACAGATATGGTGTGACGTCACTACAACTTTCGTTGTCCTTCCCATAGAGCTACGTCAGTTTTGATGCGCTAGCGATGGGCATCGTTCGGGAGAGTGAGCATTTAGGTACACTTTGGAAGTGAATTAAAATATATTCTAAACGTTTGCTGCGTCCGACCCTTCGTGAGGAGTGTCCTTGCATACAGAGGAAACCCACAACAGGCTTGTTATAGCCTCAAAATTTGATGGCACCACCCCTTTAAGGGAAAAAAAAAAACGCGAATTCACCCATAAATGAAGCCGTACGTTTCGCTCTGAAATGGAGCCAAGTGCCGAATTTCGTAATTATTATCGATTTTCGCTTCTCTGCTTCCATTCTTATAGGCCCAGACGCCAGCCACGTCGTGACGACATCATCGTCTAAATTGCTCACTCTGCGTGACATATATGATAAGAATGAAAAATGGAATGTGGTACCACCCCCCCCCCCCTCCCCCTGTTCGAACACGGGATAGAAGTGTTGCGCTATAGCGTTAGCCATGGAAGCAAGCATACAAAAAGGACACTTAAGAGGCCACTTAAGGGACAGAGGAAAGATAAGTGGCTGTCTCTTTCCTCGCTTCTGATCAAACTTTTCACGCCGAAGAAATAACAAGCGGTACCCTGAGAGGATATCGTATACCGGTCCATATCATTGCGTTAGTTATGTCGAGTATTTTCTATAGCTGTCTGTCGTCCTGGCGTTCTATATTTTTACGTTGTCGTTCAAACGTTTTCGCAAACCCTTCAGCAGCTAGTTAGAGCTTACTCGCAGATATTTCTACTTTCTTTCGCTGTTAAATTCCCTGAATCTGCGTCTCGCCAAGACAGAAAACCGGAGCTCAAAATTAAAAAGAAAAAAAAAAAAACGCGGGAAGTATATGAGCTACTGTTTCACGTCGGAGGGTAAAATTACTGTAAATTGCATATTCCATGTGCTTCTTGCTTCTGCATTGTGAGTTTCCAAACTGCGAACCTGAAGCCACGCATTCGTTGGGCTCAACTTCATACGAAAGCTGAAAAGCTCAGGAAAAGAACAAGCTATGAATGAGTTACGTTTGCGTTTCGCTGTGATGTGCGTGAAAAATAAAAATGAGGCATGCTCACTTTATAAAGACCTCGTCTCATCACCCCGTCGTATTACCATAGCCCGCGTCATACATATACTGCAGGCTATATGGTGGTGTTGTCCTTGCACCGAAAACTGGGGCTCATGTCGCACTGTCGTTAACTATATATGTAGAGGCCAGGCTAAGCGCTTCGTGGTGCAGCAGCGGTTGTTCGTACTGTGCTACTGATTCTTCTGTGAAACTTATCCTCCGTAGCGATGTCACGCATAAGATGACTACGTGAAAATAGCGAGAAAGCCTCCCGGCAGTGGAGGTAAGACCGGTTGATAGAAGATGACGGTGAAGATGATGAAGATAATAACGACGACGACATTAAACATGTTCGTAAGACCATATTCCAGCCGGTCATAAGGAATTCCTCAGAACCGTGGCACGGCTGCCCTTCATCTGCGAAAGACAATCGTACTAGCTGGTTTCAGCTCGAACCGTGAGCACTTTTTCTCGGCTAAGTCTAAATACGCGTATTAAGAGTTAAGGCTTCGTCGTTATCACCTAAAACGTTACGTTTGGCTGAGCAGCAATGTCAGAATTTCTGAAGAAATTTACCAGGGCGTTCAAGTTTCCGACCTAAAAGCAGCGACACAGACGTGTGTTCGTACGAGAAAGTCAACTTATCTGAACAGTAGCGTAGCCGAAATTTTTTTCGGGGGGGGGGGGGGGTTCAACCATACTTTATGTATGTTCGTGCGTGCGTTTGTATGTGTGCGTGCATATATACGCAAGCAAAACTAAAAAATTTCGGGAAGGGTTTGAACCCCCCCCAACCCCCCCCCCCCCCTGGCTACGCCACTGTATCTGAAGTACTCGAGAAGCGCCTGACATCACGGAAATGGGTAAGCGCTATTGGATGGTGCACTTATGCAAATTCTCTGCGCGAGAGGCAGCGACAGGTGTGGGCGGAGCCGACAGTGTTTCTTAGGTTGTAAAAGACTATACAGTGAAGAGAGCCGGCTTGTGTGAAATGACAGGGGTGTAACGCAAGTTCGGCTAGCCTTTTAGATGTGAAGCATCTTATGGCGAAGCTTAATCCGGTGGTGGTGTGCGGCGTGACCACCCTTACTGCGCATGCGCAAACCCTTTTCAAATAATAAAAATAAAAAACCTCCTCTCCCCCCTCTCTCTCCTCTAGGCATCCCTCCCCGCGGCAACCACACCCTCAATGCGCATGCGCCTCCCCTCCTCTCTCCCCTTCTACGCTCCCCCCTCTCTCCTCTAGGCATCCCTGCCCGCGGCGTCCACACTCCCACTGCGCATGCGCGTTCCCCTCCTTCTCTCTTCTCCTACGCTCTCTTCTCTAGGCATCCCTCCCTGCGGCGTCCACACTCCCACTGCGCATGCGCGTCCCCCCTCTCTCTCTCTCCTCTCCTACGCTCCCCCCTCTCTCGCCTCGCGACGCCGCCGACGCAGGCAGCGTCTGCTAGCGAGTTTCTCGTAAGAAAAAACCGACTGCTCGCGCTGCACAACCGTTCACTGGCCACTCCGTATATATGGCAATGGATCTTGACCTCCAAGGTGGTGCCGGTGGGAGATTTCTCCTGTGCGTTGTTGAACAATAAAAATTCGCAGCGTGCACGTTAACTAAACGCGGAGTGCGGGTCTCTGTGTCCAGTCGGAGTCTTCTGTCTCTCATTGCCCATTAGCAGCGATTGGCATGTTCCAGTAGGAAACACCGCTCCATCACTGCGTCCTTTGCGCCTCCCCAGTTTTCTCTCCTGCGCAACGCTGCGATGAGCGCCAGCGTCAACGCCGTCGCCATTGTAAGCGTTAGCGCCCGCTGCTTCGCATCAACACATGGTTCCCTTTAGCGGGAGATGGTGTAATTTTTTTATTTTATTTCTTTTTTCAATTTTTTTTTTACTTGGCTTGCTTGAAACGTATACGTGTATAGCTTTCACTGGATCGCAAAGAAACGGCGAAGTGAGGTCTATGTACGCGTATCGTCTTCCAGGCAAACTTCCTCGAATTTCTGACCAAACACGGGCACTTGTTCTCCTTACGAGGCTGGATCGGTTAGGTTAGGTGGGGTAACCCTTGCGCTATCAAGAATGGCGCACTGTAAGCCTCGCGCGAAACTCGAAGCAGCATCACGTTAGCACTCTTTACCCGTCTCCGCACGAGTGCGCGCAGCACATTAAGCACGTCCGTCGATGGGAGCACAGATGAGTGATTTGCCGACGTAGCAAATACCCGGTCGGAGAAGACGGTGCAAAACCAAGACAACTCTTCCGCGCCGCAGTGTAAAAAAGAGTGGCTCGGCAATCGTGCCGAGCATGCCGGAAACTGCCAGAGCTTCCAAAGACCTACAAGCTTGATCGGAAGCGGATGAGGAGCCGGCCTCTTCCTTCTTATATACGCTGAAATCAATACGAGAACTGAGATATCTGAGGAAAAAAAAAAAGAGAGTCAAGCAAACGCGACTTGTACGACGAGAACAGCTGCAGGAAGAAGAACAAACAAGCGGGTCCGTACTCAAATATGGCTTGCTTTTCTTCTCACTGATGCTTTTTCTCCTTATGTTTCCCGCGTCGTAAGAAGCATAAGTGCCCGTGTTTGGTCAGAATTTCGAGGAAGTTTGCCTGGAAGCTCCAAAAAGAGCCCGAGATTTTTCTCTATCTTTTTTTTTTTTTTGTCGTTTCCGCATGGTAAACAAACGGTCGCCTGCAAGCAAATAGCCGGCTTCTTTTTTCCATTTTTCTATCACGTTTTCTTTTTGTTCTTGTATTCCTGCGTAACGGATGCCCTGTCAGTGGCATACTGCTACTTGTTCCGCCTAGATGTCTTTCTCGTGCGTTAAACAGCATCCTTACGAAAAAAATTCTTCAACGCGTTTTTTTTTCTTTTCTTTTTTTAAGCGACCTTAACAAAAAGGTATACGCTTCCTGCGAATTTATATGTGGTGATCTTTCGCCAACACTTTCATCAATATAGGTGCACTGCGCGCGTATTGATGAAAATGCTGTAGTTAACATCAGCTAGAAATGGTCCCTCAATGCATCAAATAGTGATTTGAGGGAGCACAGAAAATAAACTCGGAACTAAATCGCACCTTCAAGAAATAAAATTGGTTTCAAACCACGTTCTCCTTTAAGGAATCCGCAAGGTTATTCGGGCAGCACTCTGACAGTCGACGGCACAACAACGCTTGAAAGGAATGAACTAAGTTACAAGACAACGTTAAAAATTGGTTTTGAACTTTGCGAAATGTAAAACACATTTTCTATAGCAATGAGGCGATATTACAATATAACCGAGCTTAAACATCACGTAAATGTTAACACGCCCGATAGACTCATATTGTGAGCTCCACATGAACACGGCAGAAAACTTTATACCCTCCTGGAACGCAGGTGTGAACAGTGCAACGCCTGAAAGACGCGCATGAGATGGGCTACACTAGACAAAAACTTGGCACAGTTACATAAGGATACATATTGCCACACACACTCCTTTTTCATGTTCTATGTTACCGGCCCATTGCACGTGTAGATACTGCCTAACGCAAACTGCGCCAGAATGTCTGGGAGCATTCCAAATTATTTCACGATCATCTGTTAGGCTTGAGTGCGCAAACGCGAAAAGCTGAGTTTATTTCCGAACAAACGCAGCCACCAGCGATAACGCTAGAATGTTCGATGCCGCATGTATAAATGCCGACGCAACTTGCCGCGGACGGCCGACGCTCCGTTCGCTGCTGTCAGTCTGCACCGTGTATTGCTTGTAGAGTGACGTTTCGTTTTCCGGGCACAGGTTCGCCCAAAAAAAAGTTCAATCTTGAAAAACGCCGACTGCTGCTTAGAGCTTGAGCCTCTGGTCCGAGGGCCTCACACCCGTGGGTGAGGCCCTCGGACCAGAGGCTCAAGCTCTACGTCAAAGAAAAATTGAGCTTTGATACGATGCGTTGTGTTAGCACTGCTTACGTACAGTCTGAATCATACTTGTCTAGAGCAATCGAGCGCGTGGCTGTGAACTCTGGTACCATCCGCACGTGCTACCTGCAGCTATGTACAAGCTTCTATTATGCTTGAATTATAGCACAATGACCTAGCACGTGGTATGACTACGTTTAGTATTATTACGGCAGCGATATCTGCTTATTTTTGCAAAAGTATGGCAGCTCAAGCGGCTGACTGACCGCTCTAGACAAGTGTGATTCCGACTGTACCGGCATGCACTTTTACAGCGAAAGCTCTTATAAGATCACCAAAAAAGACAATTTTGGTGCCGCAGTTGTGCGCCACCACTGCCGGTGTCCGCATGCGCTATCGCTCGAAATGAGCAAAAAAAAAAAAAATGTCTAGGCCCTCCGTGGGACAGGCGGGTATTCTACCAGAGAGCCATTCCGGTACTTGAGCGTGGTACAAGTGTAAAATAACAACCATGCGTCACACAATGTCAATAGGGGATATTCATAATGCTTAGTGCTATGGCAACACTGGACGCGACCGCCATTTCTTGCTGGGCACCGTCGTGGAATCGTCTGCTAGCGTCTCCATAAGGAGAGGCCACGGAGAGGCTGAGCCGCTGTCATTGGCGGAGCTTTCGGACCGAGAAAATACCGCTTTTTCTTTCGCCATCCAGCGCCGAACGGTCCGTGAACCTCAATGTGCTGCCACAAATCGACGAGAACGCAATATCAGAGCTCTGCGCGCTTCAAAACTCGGTCCGGACGGCACCTGCGTGCACGAGGCGCATCGCTTCGCAAAGCCGAACTGCTGTTCTCTAGTGGCGTGTGCTTCCTATCTGAGGTAGGCGTTCATTGCAGTAGGTGTTCATTGAGGTAGGTGTTCATGGAGGTAGGTGTTCATTGAGGTAGGTGTTCATTGCAGAGTAGATGCGACTCTCAAACTTCTCAGCGCAGCAATACATCCCCATTGTATTTCCCAGAGCGATTATAATAACACGCGTCATATATCGAAACCGCGTTCTTTTTGCGCGACCTGTGCAACGCTGTGCTGCATTCCTCAGGCTCATTTCTTTAGCCACAGGTATCTCTACACCCTTCGCAACAGTGTGTGTCATAGTTTTTCGAAATAAACAAGGCATGGACATGTGCATGAGCGGTGCGCCGCAAACCAAACAAAAGTACTGATCGCGCGTTTCGACTGTATACGGAGAGAGCGTCTCGAGTAATGCTCTTTTAATACACACTGGTTGTTTATAATGCCTTATGGTCGTAATCTATCGCGCGGATTTATAGTTGTCGTTCTGGTTTTCTTGAACGCTATACGTGTGCGTTCGTTGACTTGACTTTTTTAAAATATCGTGCTCTTTGATTTCGCATGACATGGAGGCGTGCATTATCGAGCGCCGAGCGCTATTGCGAACAACATACAAGCATACAAGTGCCCGCGATCAGCGGAAAGACGGGCGCGATGATCTACCTAAAGCCCCTTTAGATCTGTCGAACAAATAGCTCCATCTATAGTACGGCTCCGTAACTGCACGCTGACCGAAGGAAGCAGAGGAAAAGTAAAAGCGGAGGGATAAGGGGGGTTTAAAGCGATGGGCACACGCGGCGTGCGGACTACGTACTTCGGCGCACACAAGGTGGGCGCACACTGCCCTGCGAAGCTTGCAAAGCGGTGGCTGTGTGAATCTTTGCGATCGGGTCTCGCGTGGCGGTACCGATTTACCGCGGACGCACGCAGCAGCGTGCTTATACTGTCACTGCTTATACACTGCTTATATACTGCTTATACTGTCACTGTTTATACATGTGTAATTAATTAAGTCCTTGCTTTCATCGATCTGCAACACCGACGAGCTAATGCTGATAAATCAAGCTCTCTCGCGCGTGTGCGATGTCGGCCGTCTGTTTTAAAATGCGTATATCATAATATATTACTCTGTAAGTGTAGCTCTGAAGCAGGCGAGAAATTAAATTGCACGGAGAAATCAAAATTCAGGTTGTAGAGCGCTTTTGCGCGCGCCGGTCATTTCCGAGCCTAAACACAGTGCCGATCTTGTTGACGAAACAAGTTCGCGTCTGATGTACTTTTCTTCTTTCATGTAACTGATAAATTCGATTAAAATTAGTCCTACCTTGTTCATGGCATTGTCAGGACTCCCTCGTTGCCTGAACAACGTCCGAAGCATTGGGAAGTCATCGCAGAACAAGATAAACAATCAGCAGCTAGCACCGTAAAGGCTGCGATATGCGACTGGTTTCGTTTTCGTGCCCAACAAAACATGGCGGATCGAGTTTACGGGAACGCCGACTGATGGCGCTGCACATTTTGAATATCTCCTATTTCGTAACAAGTGGGTGGTTTAAAGCTTGCCACCCATTACAAAGGGCTCAGTCATAATTCTTCATCGTGATCAGTCACAGCATCAACACAGTGCACATAATACTTTACAGAAGTACAGCGTGTACCTCGCTTCTCCGCTGAATGACGAATAGTGGCACAGTGAATGCTTTCCTCTAGCAAAAATTATGATGATTTATGGCGTAGTGGGTAACTTCCTAAGTGTACTTGTAGTATAGTTCCTCAAGGGAGCTTACAGCTGGCTCTAGAATGGCCGCTCTTCCAGCTTTCGTTGTGACTGTGCCGCATGCGCCAGTGCGGCCTACAAGAAACCTATCATCATCTTAACAGGGTATGTGCCACAGAATGTGGGTAAATCCCCCCTACTGAGTGGGCCACTAAAAATGAAGAAGGCAACAGTTAGCCCAACAAATGGCTGCGAAGCGACGGCGGCGAGCCGAAGACCCCGAGTACGTACGAGAGAACACTACGAAAAGGGAAAGACAACGGCGGCTGCGAGAAGACCGCGAAGCGATGGAAGGCCTGCGCGAACGACGACGTGCCCGTAGAATCTATGAGAGGTGCGAATGCTTAGTTTGAGCGCGAGGTTCTGTCTCTGGTGTTCGGACATCCGTGTCGTGTCTGTGACTGTCTGTAGGTTTAACTCGAGCCTCTCTGCGCTGAGAATCAACTTATAAACAACCTAGCTCCACCCAAGCTAAAGCCTAGCAACGTCCTAGACTCAACCTAGAAACAACCTGCATCACCGAGCTAAGGCCCAGATAGAACCTAGAAGCAATCATATTAGTCTTCAGAATGGTCCAGTTTCACTGTTTCAAGACTTGCGCGACCTATAGTACAAGCCTCGCCAAATTTTTTAGAGACTTTTAGTGTCTGCAAACTCATTTGCGTTAGCGCTATATCGGATACCGTAGCCGTAAACATGAGAGGACTAGAGTGCCTCGATGCACGCGCGGACATCTAGGCACCCTAGAGAGGACAGAGAGGGGAGGACATATGACGGGGTCAAGATGAACCAGGCAAGCACAGAATTGTTATTGCAAAAATATAGCGTTCTACTCGTAGGCGTGCGCAAAGTTGCCCATTAGTGGGGAGCTCAAGTTTTACCACTGCGGCCCTTCCCCCTACCCTGGTGTTCGAGTCCGTAGGAGAAGCTTCGCAATGGAATGCAATAGAAATACTTTATTTAGGTTCTTCGGGGCGTGAACTAGCACGTGGGCCGCTCCCACGTCGGGACAGATAGTTCTAACCTTTCCGTCATGTAGCGAGCCCGTTGGACTGCAATGGGTGCAAAAATTAAAATGAAGAGATGACGCGCTTCTCACTACGACCTGCCTTTGGCTCCCGTGTTTTTTTTTTTTTTTTTTTTTTTTTTTTTTTTTTTTTTTTTTTTTTTTTAAGGTAGGGAGGGAGGGTTGATTGTGGCAAATAAACGCTTCTTAGAATGCAACATCAAGAGACTCGACCGCCATTATAGTAACAAACCTGTTTTGCCAAAACTCTAAACATTAAACAATGGCATAACAGGTCTGACTGAGTAAAGCGATGGGGCAGACTTGCGCTCTCCTTTAGTTTATTAAGGGGTGTGGGTGCCCCTTGATCCTCCCCCGTGCGCACGTCTATGATTCCACTTTTCTGCCGCTGTAAACTCAGGGCAGCGGCACAATACCGACTGAGTTGCCTCGTTCACCTTCTCTTCCTGAATGACACTAAAAGCAAACAAACGTGTCTATAATCGCGGTTGCACAAAGCGTCCGAAGACGTCGGCGTCATCGTCCGGTAACGCGGTATTCCGTAGACCCCTTACATCTTACAGCGCTATCGCTTTCAGGCTTAATTCAAACGAAGCTGCGCTATTGCTCAAGTCGTGGTCATTAACTCGCAAGGGCACACAAAGATGCGAAAACGCCGAGTTATTCCAATGGAAGAGCAAAAAAAATCGCGGGGTCTCAATGGAACAAGAAAGCAAAAGAAAGAAAAAAGTTCAACGAGGGTGTTGTGCTTTGGTCGTGCGAGAGTTCATACATAATGTCGAGAAGAAAAAAAAGAAAGCAGCGATAATAAAAAAGAAACCCAGTTTGAGAGCCCCTTAATTGTTGACACTCATTGAGGACAATGGAAAGCGAATGTGGCGACAATCGGATGACCACTGTGGACCTGTTTGCTTTTATTGTATTCTTCTTTTTTTCTAGTCTTTGCTATGCAGTACTGGTGGAACAAAGCCGAAGTGCAAACTGGCAAAAGAGCAAGTTCCCTTGCAGTTTTGTTCATTTCTTTGTGTTTTCTTTATTACTTGTAGCCTTAATTGCATAACGCACAAATGAAGCAAGAAGAAACGCGAGGAAAATTGAAGACAACTTAAATGAAGAAGGAAAGACTGTGCTTTATCCTTAATACTGCCTTCGTAGATTTTGTATTCAAACCGATAAAAAGGAAGAAACACGCTCATTGTATGACAGATAAAGTATTCATAAATGTGAGCGTCGCCGCTCCTCTCAGCATATCTCTATTTTAGCCATTGGCGTTCTTACCGACATTTCATATATATATATATATATATATATATATATATATATATATATATATATATATATATATATATATATATATATATATATATATATATATATATATATATATATATATATAATCAGGCCCGTAGCCTGGAATTTGTTTTTGTTTTTTTTTTTTGGGGGGGGGGGCGCAATTTTGGTGGGAGGGGGGGGCTCGAAGAACACCTATTTTCATTATCTATTCTGGGTAAAACACCCCCCCTCCATCCGCATTTCGGGCGGCGCCCGGGCCCCTAGGGCACCCTCCCCCCCCCCCTGGCTAAGGGCCTGATATATATATATATATATATATATATATATATATATATATATATATATATATATAGAGAGAGAGAGAGAGAGAGTAAAACCTCGGTGATACGAATCTCACGGGGTCATCCGAAATTCCGTATCACCAGAGAACATGAAAAACTAGTGTTCGGCAAAAGAAAGCTGGCACACATTCTCGTTTATTGTGTCTTAGGGCCCCAGCAACGTCATGAACGGCTCAGAATGATTTCTAGTAAAGGTTTTAGACGTCAACGATCGTACTTGTAGTGGTAAGTATGCGGCGCGTGCGCGCGTGTGCAGTTAATGAACCAGATGCTTTGTGATCCATGCAGATAGTAGCCCCTTCCTAATCTTTGTATGCTTTTCAGCATGACGCCAGAGTAGTGCGGTGTAAGTGCCTTAGGAAGCGTTTTCACGCGATTGATGAAGGCCAGCGAATCTTCGAACCACTGTCCTTTGTTGCTATTCTGTTCTCGCGGTGGTGTTGGGGATATTTTTCGGGAGATTTTCGGCCGTGCCCGCGCAATCGGGAGGTTTCTCGATAGTCTCCCGTGTACAGGGGCGTAGCCAGAAATTTTTTTTTTTGGGGGGGGGGGGGGGGGGGGCAACGAATGTATGTTCGTGCGTGCGTTTGTATGTGCGCGTGTATATATACACAAGCAAAATTGAAAATTTTCGGGAGGGTTTGAACCCCCCCCCCCCCCCTGGCTACGCCACTGCCCGTGTAGATCGGTGAGTTGGCAGGTGTGCGCGTCCCCAACAATCGTGCACGCTGACGTTGCGAGGTCTAGCTTCTTCGCCAAGCCAGTCCGCTCCTTTCGGTACTCGTCCACCCTTCGTAGGATGTCCGATTGCGAGGAGATGGCTTGTTTCGACGTGGCAAGCGCGTGTAAACGCAGTACAACCAGTACAACTACGCTGCCTTGAGCACAGCAGCCCGCGACGAAGCGTTGGAAAAAGAAACAGTGCGCGACGCCAACGCCATCGCTAATCTAAACGCGAAGGCATACTAAGGCGCATTGACGACTTCCTATATTAGCGCGCACGATCTCAAAGGCTACGACGCAGCGCGCATGTGCGCTGCGCTTTGACTGCCGCGTCTTCCGCGACAACGCGGGCAGCACCGGCGCGCTAGCGTAGGTTCTTATCAAACGTCACGGGGTGCAAATTGGTTCGCAACAGCCATACTCCATTACATTGCAGGCTAATGGGCCTTGGCCGGGACCTCAGGAAAATTCGTCTCACCCCGAAATTCGTACGAGCCGTGATCGTATCACCGAGATTTGCGCCGAATTTCCACAGGGTAGGTGCCCTTCCAAGCGACTATGCTTCGTTCTGCCGAGCACCAGGCCGGAAGTGCGTTTGTACCTATTTCACCGGCAGGTACCCCGCGGCAGCAATTCTCTGCCTCCCACAGCAGCGAAGGATGTTCAGCTATTTCACCAAGGCTGTGGTAAGGTGTGCCGAGGGCACTTTGCAGAGCCTTATGGGGCCACCTGTCGAGATGATGGGTGGGTTTCCGGTGGGTTTCCGGTCGGCAAAATGTTTTTGCCTTCCCTGCCAGCTACTTTTCATTGCGCACAATTTTTTAGCAGTCTGTTCAATCTGAGCAACCGCACTTTGAAAATCATCGTGCCGTAGTTTGTTCACATGCCCATCTTGCACAGTTATCAAGGCTTAAAGTTGTTCATGGGCACTATGAAAACAAATGGATTGAATTGTTGCCCTTGCCTTTTATGATAAAGCCACTATTTCGCCGTTTCTCACATGCACAATCCTCCAGTGAGGTTCTTTCCTTTGTCTATTTCCTTTATTCTTGATATTGCGATAAAAATTACATGAACATTCCCTGTGAATTTTCGCCGTCGCCGTGATGTTCTGTATTAAGTACGAATCGATAACATTGCCCCGCGAGTCGTATCTTCTATATGCGAGTGAAAGCGTGCGAGGGCAGCCGACGATCGCTGCTGTAGCCGGGAGGAAGCGCACCGACCGACTTCGCAGCGCGAAAGGAGAATGGACGAGTCCCGAAGTGAGGGTCTGCGTTACTCCCACGGGAACTGCTCACTTTGACCGGCCGGGCGTGGTCGCGCGCGCCGTATCTTGACAGGGATAAGCGCACGGTTCATACCTTTGCACTTATTTGTTGCGTTCTCATCGCAAAGTTTGATTTGAAGCCACAGGCAACACAAAGGTCGCTTCGATCACTGCAGCAGCCGCGATTCCCAATTACTCCACCATTTTCTTGCGTTGCGGCAGGTCGTATGCTAAAGAATTGGCTGCTAGCCTTGCTTCGTATAACATTCCAATTTGCTGCTATTGCACTCATGTCTTCACTCTCGCGGCGGCACCTTTACCTTTGCTTCCATTAATTTTATTACCGACCTGTGTATTCAATTTTAAACTTTGTCTGTCTGATACGACTGCTCGAAGGGCTGTATCTGAGCGTCCATAGAAAAAACGGGGTATGTCCCAAAGCTAAATACGTATCCTTACCTTGATTTCTGTAATCGTTTTTTTTTTTCTTATCAAGCATCTTTATATGCGATCATTTAATGGCTCATAGGGGCTTTAAAGAGCATGTGACCGAAACTTCCGTGTTTCACCAGCCCGCATATGTATAATACCGTGGTTTTAGAATACCACGCCAATTATCCTGTCCGAATTTCATTTAACTACTGTCGGTCTCGTGACTGGTCATTTTTGAAGCAACAAGTGGAAGTTCATATATTCCAGTTGAATTGACGACGCGCCTTGGGAATGTTGACTATAGAACTACATTAAATGTTAGCTTAGGAAAACTTAGGATAGCTATAGCAAACTACGTGCTACTGAGCAATATTCAAGCTTAAATACGTGTTTCAGCTGGTAATAAAGAGAGCACTTCGTGCAAGCAAGCGTTTCTTTTATTATTCTTTCTTCTCCTTTCCGACGGGTGCCAAAGGCGGTGGAGAAAAGTGGGAGGCGGGGAAGAGCAATGCGAAAGAAACCCTGCACACGCCAATGGTAAAGGGGTACATTGCGAGAACGACAGCGAGCTGATCCAACTGATCGCGTTAGTTTTCTTCGCAGTGGAAGGCGACATTACTGTTATAGTACTTGACGCGTTGAATCGCAACTTTCGCACAGCACACAGAAAGACATCCAGGCAATTCAAAGCAACGAGGACAACTCAAAAATTGATCGCCACCTCGATCGTAACGCTGTGGAACAAAAAGAACGCACAAATTCGGAAACTTTGCAAACCGAACTAAGTTCTCGGAACCCGTATCGAAAGGACTCACAAAAATGTCACAAGGATGCGGACAAGTTGGCCACCAACAACAGGCTGGAGGCAACACTGCAGCACGCAGGTAACAGCTTGGTTCTTCGTACCCTGTTCGGGAAGCCCATAGGCGTGCGCACGAGGGGGGGGCAGATGGGGCGCCCCCCCCCCCCCCCTAGTCACCTAAGAGAGGGGGGGCGCAAATTCTGCCCCATACATTTACTTAATAGGGAGGGGGGGGGCGCTGCGATGAACCTTCGCCCCCCCCCCCCTGCCCCCCCCCTGAAGGGGAACCCTGCGCACGCCTATGGGGAAGCCCATACGAAAAAAAACCGCGCAGGGCTTATGCTACTAAAGAAAGGAATTCACTAGAGAGCAGTAGCGTAGCCAGAAATTTTTTTCGGGGGGGGGGGGTTCAACCATACTTTATGTATGTTCGTGCGTGCGTTTGTATGTGTGCGTGCATATATACGCAAGCAAAACTGAAAAATTTCGGGGGGGGGGGGTTTGAACCCCCCCCAACCCCCCCCCCCCCCCCCCCCTTGGCTACGCCACTGCTAGAGAGGGCACTAGCAAAACAAATCGCGGACATCTTTCCAAGGGCTACAATCATTCGCAGCACTCATGCTCTGTCTGTTTAGCATACCACACGTCTTTCAATCTAGAGAACTGCGAATGGTGAACTGCGAGTGGGTATCAATGCAATGCTTTTCAACGGCAGAGAGCACAGAGACGAGATGTGATAACCAACGAGATGTTACGAAATTTACCCTGACACTCGAGTGCATGACCTCCACGACACCGTCAGCCAAGATCAGCGTATGTCACTTTCTAGAGATTTTATTTCTGCCTGCGTTAAATGTAACAAGGGTGTGCTGATGGATTCCTCTTTTACAGTTATGAATAAAAGTGCTTCTTTTATCTCCCTGGTGTCTTTGCCACTAGGGAGATAAAATTTCTAGAAAGTGACATACGCTGGTCAGCGGAAAATTTGTATGTGCTTACGATGACATATGCCATATTTGTGCATTATCTTTGTTTTCCTTTAGCTTTTTTTCTTTTCCGCAATGTCCTGCCCTTCACCTCATCCGTCCTATCTGATTGCTATCCTATATTTGGCACTTCGCAAGCTGTGAATAAACCAGTTGTGAGTTTGAGCACCACCTGTCCTGTAGTCCCCTGTCTCGTCCTCGTCTCGTCATCCGCAGCGCAACAAAAAATCATGAACCATCACCAACTAGCCAAATTCATCGCTCTGCTAAGTGGTACAGATAGCAAAGTTACCTGTCGAGCGTTCGCGATTGGTGACATTCCAGACACGCTTCAGAATACACCAGCTCATAGGCGTTCGAGCAAGGGTGGCGTGCGCGTGCGCAATATTAGCCACCGCGCATGCGTGATACGCTATTCTAGCTATTGGCTACGCACGTTACGTTTCGGAAACAACGCATCGTATACAAGCAACGCTAACTCTACGAACCCTCTTCTAAAACTGCCTCTTGGATAAAATCTTAATCCACACCACTCCATGATGCGAAGCGGCCCTAGTGAGGCGTGAGCAAGCACACTCTGCCCTGACCTCTCCTCCACATTCAGCATTGAAGTAGTTAGTACACACAAGGCTACGAAGGGCCTCCCACCTGTGTGGCATGCGGTGGCTTTGCGGATAACGTCCACGGTCCACGTTCTGTGGGATTGTCCGGGTGGCCATGCAGCCGTGCGCGGGATCCTCAGGCACACACCATGTAGTACACCAAGACCGACTGCCCTAACTGACTGGCTAGCCCGAGACATCAGGAAGGCACTTTTCGACCACTTGAAACTTCTTGGCCTGTCTGACGACTAGTCCTAGACCTTAGAGGACCTAGACTGGGGTTTGTTTCCAGTAAAGTTTTCATTTTTCCTCTCCACGAAGATGCAATTATCTCACTTACGCAACGGTCGACGATTCCTGAACAAGGTCACGGTAGTGAGCAGGCTATCTCGTCTACGTGCGGTGCGCGTAAGTGACAGTAAAGGTACTGCTAGATACGCCACAAGTGGAAGCAAAGTTACTCGCAAAGTGCGAAGTCATGCGCATCGCATTTTGTCTGATAATGCCGAAGGTGCCGTCTGATTACTGCCTGATACCGCGAAGCCTGATCTTATCGTCTGCCATCCAGTCACATTCCATTGCCTCACAGCTTCTGTTCTGAATTATACCCGTCTGCACAAGTTTACATGAATAATAATTAAAAATATATAAATAGCCCTACTATTTGTCGGTCTGTCACAAACCGAAAGCACAACATGCCATGCCCATTCAGTGTGGAAAAAATATCTCGTCTGGCAACGTTTATAACATGGCTGCGCCCATAGAAATTTCTAAAACATGTTCGTCCGCTCCAGTTTTTACTTGTGCCGGTCTTTCTCCGCAAAACAAGCTTCCAAGAAAGCAGAACTTCAGTACATAAACAGGTGCAATGAACTGCAGAAGCATTTGCAAGTGCCGCTATTTGATAAAAACGAGGCGCCTTTCGAACCCAGCGTCGCCGAAATGAGAGCGGCTGAGGGCCTCTTCGTTAGCCGGCCTAACCATCAACTTTCTTTCATAACGTCAGCTGTGCGACCTGAGCAGTACCCCCCAACACGACATGCCGGAGGTGATACGCTGCTATTTAACATATACGTACACTGATACTTTCTCATCAATCTGACCTCAGGCGTGAGCGTACTGTTTGTATTCTAAACTGTTCTTTCCTACTTCCACGTTCTCTCATAGCCAGGCACCAAACGTAATTAGTATGTATGTGCGATAAAACGATGCGCAAGGTGGCTAAGCTCGCACCGTTTGCCACACGAGTGTGAGGGAGTGTCCACGTGAGCCTTTTCTTCTGCACCTCACATGCAGTCATAATTTGTTTTCAGGTGGCGATTATGGGAATAAGCAACGTGGGGAAGTCGTCGCTGCTTAAGGCCATGTTTTCTCAGGCTCCCGAAGTTCGCGTCAAAGTATCGAAAACTCCCGTGAGTATTGCTCAAAATCCACTTCCTCGACTGCTCAACGCTTTCCCATCGCAACCTTCTTGTTTTTTTTTCTTCTTATTTTTTGTTGGCTTCATCGACCGGTCACTGATCAATGTACAGCGCACACATATACATGTGGATACGTAAATAGGTTGCAGCAGAGGTGGCAGCCAAACACAGGCTGGCGTAGGGCTAGAACCATTTCCTGCAATGAGGTGGCTCGTATCTCTAGAGTAATGTGATGATGAAATACTGTTTGCAACCAACCCAATGCTATGAATCCCCTGTGTTAACTTGTCAGCATTGAATCAAATTCCCTTCATCTACTTCTGCACTTTCTGAATGGTTCATGTTAAAAGACTGCGCGTGCAAACATGGATGCAAGAGAGAAGTCAAGTCACCACAAACGCCGGCGTTTCAGCGTTTGTGGTGTCTTGACTTCTGTCTTGTGTCCGTGTTTGCACGCTTATTCTTTTAAAAATAATACATACCAACTAGCCCAGTCCTCCGTTATTCTGAATGTTTCGCTTTTTTCTGTGCTTCTTAGCCCTGCTTGCGTTCCTATGTTCATGAACGACCATCTGTCCATATATTCAGATTAAGAGCACGCCTTTTGTTTCAGGGACATACAAAAACGTTGAACTTTTTCGCAGTTGGCAAGAAGCTGTGCTTGGTTGACATGCCCGGCTATGGTTTCAGACAGCCTAAAGACTTTGCAATCTTTTCATCACAGTTCCTTTCGGGTCGCAAAAAGTAAGCTTTCTGACTCTGCTGTGCAAGTGGTGAACTGATCTGCTGAGTGCTGTTCATACCTTGGAGGAGATCTGTTCGTGTGGTGTTTGATTGCAGTTATGTTATAAATAATGCACTTGTTTTAAATGTAAACGTTTTTTGTTGTCTCTTACTATTCTCCGTGCTGTGTTATAGCCTGAAGAGGACATTTCTTGTAATGGACGCTGAGCAAGGTTTTCAAGACTACGACCAAGATGCCATCGAGATGCTGGAAACGCTGAGATCACCGTATGCTGTAAGACCCCTTTTATTTCGTTATTTTGTATTTTATGTTCCTCTAATACCAAAACAAAACACCCTTACTGTGGGACGAGGTTTAGCCTGAAAGGGCGCAAGATCTAAATAGGGGACAACAGCTCCCTTAAGATTCTTGCACCAGCTTGGCATGATGTCGGAGATTTTGGTGACATGTGCTGGGGCTTAGCTATATTTTTATTGGTAAAGATGAACTGCAGTGTTTCTCAGTAGAGCCAAAGTGTGAACTTATCAAGCTTCAGGAACCTTTTCTGAACCAGAATGACATGAGTAAAAATGAAGGAAAGAAGAGCAATTTTAAGGGCTCATTTTTCTTTGTTAAACTCCATGTTAATGAGAACTAACAGACTCGCTGCCATGGCTGCAATCGGCGCTGACTAAAACTCCCTGTTTTAAATGCATATATATACCCCGTAAAGTGGACGTGAGGATGACCGCCGCTGTAGCACAGTTGGTAGAGCATCGGATGCCTTATTCGAAGGTCGCAGGTTCGGTACGGGCCAGCGGCAAGTTATCATTTCATCCACTTTACTTTTTCACATTTATATCAAAATTACTACAAACATCATCCCCTATAGTACTTTCCTTGGCATTATTGTCTGTTAGTTTTCATTAATATTGTGAGTAAAAAATGAAACATGGGCATTCATTTTCTCTTGTTATAATCTATCAATAGCGGATACCTCGAAATTAACCAAAATAGTTTTCGAAGTCTTCTTGGTCAGTCAGAGCTGATTTTGTGTGTTCTCTTATGACATACTTTAATTAAGGAGGCATCTATTGGTATATTTGTTTGTAATTTTAACCATCACAACTGCGGGAATGAAGTTTATGGTTGATGCTGTTCTCATAGCTGGTCCTCACCAAAATCGACAAGGCCAAAAATTCCGTCATACTCAAGAACCTTGCATTTGTAACAGAGCTCAGGGACAAATACATGTCAACACTTTGCTTCCCTCAGCCATTCTTGGTCAGGTAAGCCAGACCGTTCATAACATTTGATCTTCTTACCTCTGCGGGCAGGCAAAGGCTTGTGGCTGTCTTGGATCGCTTGATCTACGTTTCCTATTGCTCGAATTTTGCTGAAAATCATTACAGATGTGGCAATACGAGTGCTCATTCATTCCGGAAATGTTTGCTTGCTCTCCCATTTTATTAATTAAAAGATGCTGACCATAATTATCACTTCAATCATTTTATAGTAAATTAGTGATAACATCATGGCACTGCATTTTGTCTTATCCATTGTGCATTTGTCTACGAGACTGGAGCTTATAAGTAACTTATAAGTTGCATCGATTGCTGTGTTTTCGTTTTGACACATGAGCACACTGGAGAGACTAAAAGACATTTTTTTTTAGTTTTGAGTTCCAAAATTGTTTTATTTTTTCCTCTTATCAGAAACAACACGATGTTGTGACTAAAGGCAAAGTGTCTGACAGAGGACCCGCTGCCCTTGTGCACATTTCATACAGTGCTCATGATTAAGCAGTATATGAAAGGATATTAATTTAGAACAACTTTCACGGCACCCAGTCCAATATGGTGTCCCAGTCTAACATGTCGTTCGTCCGGCTTGAAGCCTGTTTTGAGGGGCCACTCTACTGTCTCAACTTCCTCGAAATTGCATATGGGAACTCGTCGTTTGCTGTTTTCTTGATGTGGAATCGAAAGATATTCTGACATAGCAAATGGTTTTTGCACTGGGTTTTTTTCATGTAGTCAGTATGATTTCATGCCTTGTACTCTCTTACACTTTGTTTAACAGTGTCTGTTGTCGTAAAATTTTCCTTGAACTTCACTGACCTGTTTGCCAAATATACTGATGTGCCTAGCACGCATGTTACATACGAGGGTTGTACAAAAAGTAAGGCTCCCAATGAGCTACAGCCTCGACGGTAGGTGCTAGGCTAAATCCGACTACAGTGCCGGGCGCAGTGGTTCCCCCTCTCTCGAGCCTGCCCGTCCGCGATTTGCTACGTCACTCGGGGCTTTTGCGGAGGGTCGCACGGATGTTCACGATGAAGGACGGAATGGAAGACGGCCGGTTCCGGATGCGATTGTCGAGAAGATCAACAGTGGGCTGCTCAATGATTGGAGGGTCACTGTCTGTGAACTTGTTGAACGCATTCCTGAAGCTTCCTACGGCACAATTGAAAGAACATTAAGAGAAACGTTGGGTTATCGCAAGGTGTGTGCTCGTTGGGTCCCCCGGATGCTGTCTGACGGACACAAGGAGCAACCCCACGTCGCTCGTCAAACACAGGAGCTTTTGAAGAAATTTGGATGTTATGCCCCATCCCCCGTACAGCCCGAACTTAGCCCCCCAGCGATTATCACCTCTTCACCAAGGTAAAGGAACACTTAAGTGGCAAGCGCATCAAGAGCGATGATGAAGTCCGAGTAGAGGTGGCACGCTTCCTCTAAGTGTTGGCGGGAGACTTCTTCGACTTAGGAATACAAAAGCTGGAGCGCCATCTTCAAAAGCGTGTCGAAAAAAATGAAAACTATGTTGAAAAACAGACAAATGTGTAAGCTTTTGAACGATGTATAAATTAATAATAATAAACAAGTTTTCTATTTGTAAAAAATATGGGAACCTTACTTTTGGTACAACCCTCGTAGTATCAGATTCTTCCGCTTGCTGAAGTTAAGCACGGCTCTTCACCAGTATACTACTCAGCACACCTCCATTTGTGTTTCTTTCACTTAAGTAATGTGTAACAGTCAAACTAACGTACAAAAAGTAATCAAGAACAGCTGTTAAGGTTTTTCAATATAGTGACATAAATCATGTTGGTGGGGAGGTGGGGAAGGTATCAGGAAGGTCCTGATCCCCCTTGTATACAGGCTGGGGGGGGGGGCACCCCTTGGAAGCATCCCCCCTTGAGATTCACCTATCAAACATTATATTGAAATTGCTTGACAATTAAGCATGGCACGCTCTCCTTAATATCAACTCTGAAATCTGAAGCCCTTCCAATGAGTAGAAATGAAGTACTAGAGTACTAAACTGTTCTTGGGTTCAAAAGGCGCAGAGGTTGTGCTTTCTTAAATGCTACAGGTGACTTCTGGTGTGCCGCAAATGTTTGTTATACTGGCCTTTGAAGTGCAGTGTAAAGAATCCGCGATCATCTGTTGTTAGTTATTCATGTTGATGATTTGGTGGAAGATATTGACAATGAAATACGAATGCGATTGGTTGAGTATAATTCTGTTATTAAAAAAAATCACTGGTAAATGTAAGCACACTTTACAAGAAAGACAAATCTTGAGAGGCTAGTAGCATACATGATCAGAGCTGAAGTTGAAAAAAAGTTATTCCTTTATGCATTGTAACAAAAAAAGTGCTAGTGTTTTCATTTGATAGTTTAACCCGAATTACATATCAGCTAGAAATACACTAGAGCCTATACCTACGAGTTACTCTTAGAAACTGATTTTGTCAACTATTGCCTGCTCAGGCCCATGCTCTTTTTCTTTTTTACTCTATTTGAAAACACGATTTTAATTTTATATAATTAAAAATTAAAGGTATATTTGTGAAAAACATTATGGCTGCCTTGGTATGAAGATGTGTGACTCTCTTGTAATTTTTCGGGATTTATGCAACTGCTTCAATAAGATGCTCCTGAACAGATCAGTGCCTTGCACTGTGTGTCTGCGGACCTCCTAATCACTTTGCTCACATGTTTGATGCATGATTATCCAGAAATGGACAAATGCTGCTTAAGCAAATTTTGGAAATACCACTAAACTGCTCTTAATACATTTCACACACAATAAGGAAGTTTGATCAGAATGTTTTTATTTATTCTTTTTTTTTTATTTGACACAAATTCTCTCAGAAATGAACAAAATATTCCAGTTGACATACAGTCACACTGAAGAATTCTTTCCTGCATATGTTAAAAGCACATTATCCAGAACAACATAAGAGGGTCCAGCCTAGAATATCTGAGCACCCTGTATTTATCATGTACAATATCTTCCCTGCTTCTACAAACAACCTTTTCTTTTATTCATTCCAGCTCAATCACCCGTGAAGGAATTGCTTTTCTGCAAGCATTTATAGCACATATCACTGGGCTTCTCAATGTTGAAGATGCACAATATTCACAGCCCCCCATTGCGCAATAGGTGACTGTATCCAGGTGTCGTATAACTGTATAGACCAGTAAACGAACTCATGTCTTTTTGTGTTGCATTCAAGGAATGCCATAGGTGTGAAAAAATGGTAACTAGTGCCGATGCATCATCTAAGGCTGGAAAATAAGGGGCTCATTTGCCTACGCACTGCAATATGTGAAAATATAAGTGGTGGCTTAGCAGTATACTTGCCAAGATAAAAATCCTCTCTATTTGAACTGAGAGAGCAACTTGGGAACACTACTGGAAGCATACCTTATGGAAGAACTGCTTGCTTCACCAGCAGATGTCCATCAACACCACTTGGGTATGAACCTGCTCGATAGGGCGCGTTATGCCAAAAAAATGCGCTGCATACGGCACTTTGCAATTAGCCCTGTGCTAGCTCCACAATCTGGATCGAAGTTTTCAGATCATGAGATCTGAGAAAAATATAAACACCAATGCATCCTGGTATCCAGGTTTCCAGCGTGAACACGTAGACAACGTAGTGTTGTAAGGTCTTACTGCCTACAGCAACAAAGAGCTCATAAGTTCAACATTTTGTAAGCTTTTGACATCTGTACAGGCCTGTTGGATTGCACTTTTAAGGGCTTTTAATCAGCAAATAAAGTTGGTCAGCAATTCTCCGGTTCGTACTTTGTGTATGCTGTTTGCACAACAATTACATTCCCTTATAAAGAATGAGTGAGTGCATCAATATGCAAGCAAGGCCGTGATGGAAGGAATAAACTCATGCAATAGTCTTATGAACACATTTGCTGTGTGCAGCAAAACCCCAGCAATGCATCTTTAATTGTGGAAAAGGATTTGAACCAGAAAACATAACATTTGATAACACTTACACAAAGCACTGTACATGAGGCAAGTAGCTGCTCTAACTCGAAACCTTATATCAAACTGAATAGGAAGTAAAATTACACAGCTTAAACTCGATCTAACAAAACTTGTTTTTGCGAATTTCCCTACCTAACGAAAAGATTGCCATCCCCAGCAGGTACCCATGGCTGATAGGGTTCAATGTTGTCATCAACTCGAATTAACGAAGCTTTCATCGCACTGAACTCTATTTAACGAAGTTTTTCTGGAAATAACTGAGCAAAAATGCAGTGATTTCCTCCCAGTTTTTACACTTGCAGCTTTTCTTCGGAATTGCGCTGTAATGCTATCGTATTAAAAACCCTTGCCACCCTATTCACTACACTAGTTTTATTTTGACGAGGCTGCACGCAGCAGTCGGTAGCACTTTTACATATAAATGGCGCTGGGCATTAGTGGTTTGTCGTCCCTGCAAATACTGTACTCCGATAGGAACACGGTCGTCGCTTTCGTTATTTAATGATTTATGCGACAGATGGCACTGATCGTCTCCTTGGAACCTTCTTGCTTTATCTGCTTGCACATTAACCGCATCATCATCCCCTGTCTTTGAATGTCAGTAGCTTGTCGTAGCTTCACATGACCGTCTACCTCGCATGCATCGCCCAGACATGGGAGGAATTCATGCTTGGGCTGTCCTCACGGACTTATCATACCGTGGCATTTTATTAGGGGCAAATAAAATGCCGCGGTAGCTTTCAGGCAATGCTACATTACTATTTTCGATTTTGAAGGAGCGAGAAATCCTTTCCTTGATTTTGCAAACTTTCCGATTTGAGGAAGTAATTCAAGTGCTTCGAATACTTCGTTATATCGAGTTTCAGCTGTATATCAGGAACCCTTCTATTAAAGTTCGTTAATACTGTTGTATTCAACACTTCAGAGACATGAATTGCACTAAATTCATGTCTCTGAAGTGACTTGAATTCAGAGACATGAATTGCACTAAATTGAGCTTGTAATTTTTAGATTGTGCTTTGGTCAAATTGTTGAATGCAACAGCATATTTTCAAGCTCTCAGTCTTTTTCCAGTTTTTGCACAGTCTTGTATGTGGAAGTAATTGTACAAGGCATCAGAATTAGCAAGACAGCTTCTGCTGACATCAATGTAATGCGTTCTTGTAGGTGGTAGCCAGTAAAGGTGGCTCCTTTTGCCGCCTCCTTCCAACTTTTGTTCATGAACATTGTTAAGCCTGGTGCTGATCTGAACATGGCGATAATCTCTGCACCAGATTCTGGGAAGCTACCCAATTAATTAATCCAGCTCAGCTTAGCAATCACTATGCTTACCCCTGTAATGATAATGTAGGCTTCTTTTTCCTGTATTTTCAAGTTGTACTTGGTACACATACATGCAAAACAAACGAAGCTTATGTTATACTTTATTCAATCATCATGAAAAGATAAGGACATGTTACAACATATAAACACTGCATGACAGTCACTTCACTTGAAAACTGCTGCAGCTTATGCTGCTACGTGCTCATAAGTGTGTAAAAAAGGAAGGTAAGTAGTGGTGATAGTTATCTTGTTATGTTATGCAGTCACATTTTTATGTACATTACATGGCAGTTTCCTGAGCATGCAGACTTTACCAAGGGTTGTTCTTTGGCATATGTGTTCATGCGTCAGAAGTACAAGCTGTCCTTGGCATTATATGCCAGTACATAGCCTGTAACTGACTCCAAATTTTGTAGCACTATGGAGTACCCCTGATCCAACTAAGTCCTAAAGAAGTTTCTTTCTGTGTACGAGGAAGAGTCATTGTTTTGTGTGTTGTATGCTCTGTGTATCAGAGACCATTCATTGCTCTCCTACTATCCGTGTAGTTATCACGGCTGTTTCAGCGAGAGCTTTTAGCTTCCTTGCTGCTGTAATGGTCGCTGCATGCCTTGTGGTGCATACATACAATCACACTTAGCGTAAACATGCCTGTTGTACATTTTGGCATTATTTTCTTAGTGAGTGGCCGCATGTCCACTCCGAAACATGATTGTGTTTGCATAATGGTGATGTAGGTACCAGTGTCATCAGCAGAAGCTGCCTTTACTAGGACGCCAGTGCCTAACATCGTCCTCCACGCTTTGTGCCATATGGAAGCTCGTAGCTTTTTGTATTTTGTATTTTAGAACTGGTAATGAACTAGCAGATGTCATCGCATCTTCATCGTCGACACAGGTGCATGGTTCATGAAGGGTTATCTATCAGCCCTGGAAATGAGAGAGTGCTTATGTACAAAATGCTATTTCTCCATCTTCTCTGCTCCTCGAGTGGTAATGCTTTCCTGTGCTCAGGTTGTCGTCTCGCTGACTTTCTCTGGTGCTGGGCCATGGTATGTCTTTGCCCTGCGCTCTGGGAACTTACTAAAACTTGAAGAAAAGAAAGAAACAAAGGGAAAAAAATGGAAAATTCTTTCTTAGTTGCTTTGTTTGAAACATATATGCATAGAGAATCCTTCTCAATAAGCACAAGTGAACTGTAATTGCAGATGTGACTATTGCAAGCTCAATAAAATGTTGTAGCTTATCAAAACTATGTTGATGGTTCAGCACCCTGCAGCATTCGTGACTAAACGCTACTGTTCTTGACAAGAAGTGCTCTAGCACCACATGATTAACTAGTATGTCATACTTGGCACTCTAAGACTAGAGCTTGAAGATCAAATTTCTTCCTTAGCAGAGGTTTATTTTCAAACCCTGTTGTATAGCTCTGGTCTAGTCAGATATTATGTGACTTTATAACTTACAGGGACACTAAAGACAAATATTGAGTTGACATGTATTGTTGAAATAGCGTTCCAGAAGTGTGGTTCGTTGGGCTAGTTGGTTCACATATTTGTAAATGGGAAAAACAGCATGAAAGGAGACGGAGCACAAGCGAGAGAGCGGACAGGACGAGTGCTGTCCTTCAAAAAGTATTTTAGAAACTTTGTAGTGCTTATTTCATGCCAAGAGAATAATTCTTAGTTGGAAAGAAAAGCACATTTTAGTGGCCCGCTACCATTTGTGCAAATCAAAGCACCCGCCTCCGAGAACGGGCTTGTGATGTAGCATTTGCCATGCATACCCTTTAATGCCCAACATCTGGCGTAGCAAAGCATAGCCCGGCAAAAACAGAACTTTTAGGCCAGCCATGTCATTCTCAAGAGTAATGTGAAGGAGTTCTTTTTCCCATGAATCAAACGGAAATGCAGAAGTTGCATGTTATTCTATCTTGTAATGCAGTGAAGCATTCTTTCTTTATTGAAGGTAGTTTGAGCACTTGTGATAAATTTTACTGAGGGCCTACTATGTCATTGGGCTTCGTTCCAGAATGACTACTGGTGGCGCAAATTTTTCCTAGATTTACCTTAATTTCTCGATTACTAAAGCGCTCACGTGCATGAGTGTGACGTTTTATATGTTCTCAAGTACTGTCCTTTCACTCTGACGGAAAATGTAGTTGGCCTTTCGTGTCTCTTTTAAGGGGTTCTGGAGAGAAACACAAGGATTAATCTGGAAGAACATTCTTTAAGTTGTCCACAATAACCTCTCTTTGGAAAAGAGAAGGCAGTTGGTTATTAGCGAACAAAATGGTTGCCACACTTTCCGTGTTCTGCCCTAGAACTGAAGTACCAATCGTACCAATCTGACAACACATTCCTCACTAATGTTTATGTGCATGTGAAGCATCTTTATTAGAAAATTCACGCAGAAATATGACAGGTTAATCACAATGTATTGTAATCACTTTATATTGGTAGACAATTAAACTAGTACCTTGTAGTCACTGCCAAAATTTATAACGTCAATGAATTTGCAGGCAGCATCACTACCTGTCATTATTTAGGCCTCTCTGGCTCGCCAACCTTCCATGCATGGCAAGAGTGGCCTATTAGAAATCTCAGAAGTGTAGCAGTTCAATCTGAGTTAATTTAACATCTTCCATATCTACATAAAAGATGTGTAAGCTCATGGGCATCTTTAGGGTAGTTTGCATTACTCTCTCCAGAATAACTCGTCTTTATTGTTTACAAAGTTGGGAGTTTACAAAGTTACCATTTAGTGCAAGTTCGCTTACAATGCATACGGTTCTTTGGATGTAACACACCTGCCAGTTATTTACACGAAGAATACGCATCAGAATTTTAAAAACTCACTCTCCATTGGAGCCTGTGTAGTGGCTGTTTTTGTGTCGGTTGCGCTTGAAGAAGCAGAAGAAGACAATGCAGAAGATGAGTGCTATCGGCAGCAGGATGCCAAGGGTCACACCAGCTATCTTACGTGCATAGCTGGCGTTGCCTGGAAAATAAAGCAATCACTAGGTCATTGTCATGCGGTTTGTGTAACCACCACTTCAAATGGTGCTGCAGTTTCTGAGCAGCTTCATAGGAGCATGCCTGCCACATGCATTTGAGTTGCAGCATTAAAAACACAGATTTTGCTTATACCTGTCTGTTATTCGTTAAAGCCTAATAATAATAATCCATCTCATTGCCAACTGGAGGAATTTGCTTACTTTCTTGTTGGCAACAAGACCGCAACTTTGGTAGTTAGATTTATATGTTGAGTCATGTAATACATGGCCACTAATACAGGTGACACTAATACTCACTGATACAGGTGACATCGACGCCCCAGGACCACAGACCATACTCTTTACACTGCCGCACCTCGTGCCCAACCAGACGGTATCCTTCATTGCACGTAAATCGCACTGTTCGTCCCACAAAATTTCGAATCTCGCTTTTGCGGCCGTTGGCAGGCTTGTCAATGGCAGGGCAGCGGATGACTGCAGGAATAAAGAAATGCTGGTGAATGTGAATTCCTGCGCATCAGCAATAATGAGCATATTCATAGAATGTGCTAGCAGGAAAGTCAAAATGCATGACCAGAAAAAGTTGCATAGTCATTGATGAATAATCATTGCATGGAAAATGGTTAATTGGGACATCCATATTTTACAGCGCGAGAAGACACCACAGAAAGGAAGGCACACAAGACACACGGAGCGCTGTGTCTTGGGACAGTAACTCTACAAAAATTTGCCTGTCGTAGTGCACATACTGGGGCTACTTGTAACAATAATGTGCAATACTTTATTGTTTGTTAGAAGGAATTAGCTGTATTGCTATACTGCCTCCATGGACAAAAATATTGCACCTTCATTTCATTTCTATTGTCCACTCAACATTTAAGCAACGTGGAATCTGAAAAGCTTAAGCACTTGGTAGCCCTAGTATCCACCTGGAAAGCATACACTGACGGTGCTTAAGGGTACGGTGTGTAACACAATTGCTGGATGCATTGTTAGGTTTTGAAAGGTACTAGAAATTTTCTCATTTTTACATTTCAGAATTTTTTTTTGTGGGCTTCTGTGCATAACCTTCACATGCATCTACAGCTGTCGTCCGTGAAAGTGTGATGGTCAACATAAGCTGCCCATTTTCAAGAGCTTGTACAGTGCTCAAGTATGTTAAACATGCACTTTAATTTAAACACCAAAGAGTTCTCACCAATTATTACAATTGTTTCATAATGAATTTCAACTGTATACACTCACCTGAAGCACTTGCACAAGGCTTGGCAGCTAGCTCATCAGTTCTTTTCAAGGTACCTCATTGCGACATGTGCTGTGCCGTGCTTGATTGCACTCATAATTTAGTTAGAGGAAAGACATTTGGTGAGCTAACAGGTGTAATGAATAATTACAATAGTGTGCTCACCTGCGATAACTGGTTTTGTAGTTGTTTGAAACCCACACATTGTTTTAATCATTCTGGTTATCCTCTGCAACTCATTGGGAGTTTTTCTAGTAAGGGCAACCCTGTTCAAGTGTGAGTGCTTGGAGGAGCTAGAGTCCACTAAGATAGTCACACCTAGTGATGACATCTGTGCTTAAAGGGGTACTGACACAAAAAGTTTGGCCTCGCGTTTTTTTGCTGCAATGTGTTGCTGGGGTCCTGTTAGTCATAACGCGGCACCTTGCTTGCTGCAGCGCGCGACAGATATTTAATTACAGGCTCCTCATTACCGACCAGTTTCAGTTTCGGTTTGAGAGAGCTCGAAAAACGACAAGCCGCCGGGTGCAACTATCACCACCTAGCGTGCGCAGCTCTCGATCACGTCAGCACACAGAACTGTGACGCACTTCCGCTCGGTGTGCATCAAGAAGTCCTTTCGAATAGGAAACAGGGACAGCAGTGTCGCTAAACACAAAACTTTCAACGCGTGCGCCACGGCCACAGACGCGCGACCAGCCGCCGAGAAGTATAGACTGCTGGAACAAACGCGGAAAAAGAAAATGGCCGCTATGACGTCATCATAACTTGTTGCAACGTGGTCACTTGAGGGAAGTAGGGGGGGTCACCGAGGGTCACCTCTGATGGTGTCAGTAGCTCGAGGGAGTCGATCGCTCACGCAAACTTCAAAATTAATTTAAAATACCTTCCAAGCTATATTCGCTGTTGATATTTTGCAGATGATGTACACATGTTCACGGGAATCGAACCCGCAGGCTGTCTCGACCGCGAAATTTTGTGTCAGTACCCCTTTAAGCTGGACAGCATGGTCCATAACTTTGACATTCATCCCTACATGTAGTAGTACTAACAAATGCCAACCGTTAAAGAAAAAGGAAGCAACCTGTTTGTTCTAAATGACCGTGTCTTCGAGGCAGGGGTGTGAAAAGTCTATAGTTTTCAGGAGATTTAAAAAGGTAGAGAGAGAGAGAATTTTGGCTGTGGCAACATTCGTACCTTGTTCGCGCACTTCATGAGCTGCGGCATAAACTGCAGCCTCATTCGATTTTGTCGTGGCCGCATATCTCTTGTCTCCCGTTACTATGAAGTCGTATATGCAGGCCTTTGACCCCGAACATGTCTGTAAAGGTAACAGTAAAAGAACCATGATTAATGAGCACAGTTGCCATAGCAGCGACATTGGCATTGAAGCTACTTTGTGTCATCATTACTTCACGACCTCTTTTTAAATTGGTGTAATTTTTTAGGTGACTATTCTTTGCAAATCATCCTGGCTGTTATTAGTATGCTCTACTAGCTATAGTGTAAACAATTTCTCTTATTCCCAGTCGTAAAGACAGCACCTTGTTTGGTCAGTCTATATGTGCCTATAGCCTTTTACCTAAAGCTTTAGCAGCATTGTAGATGCCAGAACTGCAATTTGATTATGAGGCTTGCCTCAAGGAGGCATTCTGGATTAATTTTTGATTGCCTTTGTATTTTTAATGACAGCTTTTATATCTACCTAAATACGAAATTATCTTCGCATTTCCCGATCTCTGAAGAGCAGTCGTCTTATCTGGGGTTGAACCTGTGAACTTGAACCCACCATTGTATTCTAATGATTATGGTGCCCGGCTGCTGACCCGAAGGTCGGGGAATCGAATCCTGTCGGCCATGGGCACATTTTGATGGATGCTAAATGCCAGAGGCCAGTTTGCTTAAATTTAGGTGCACATTAAAGAATCGCAGGAGGTCAAAATTTCTGGGACCCTCCACTACGGCATCTCTCGTAATCATATCATGGTTTTGAAACTTAAAACCCCAACAATTATTATTATTATAACCTGTGAACTTGAGCTCAACATTGCAATGCCTCAGCCACAGTGCAAGCATGTCTGGCACATGCATAACATCCTTAACCAAATTTAACAAGCTTTGGGCAGTCCCATTGTTTACCAGCCTGAAATTTCAAAGAAAAAAAAATTCTGTGTAAAACAGTTTCGTATATCACAGCAAACACAAAGCAATGGCCTTGGAAGGCCAGTGGTCTACCAAAGCCATTGGTGGCTTGAGCGGAAGAGCCTGGCATTCTGTGCTACTAGCACAGAGTAAATTCTCTTGGGTATCCAGTAAAAGTTTGCCTGTTGTTGGACTTACATCTTGAACGTCCTGTGGCCGGTAAGTGAAGTTCTGTGGTATTCTTGGGGGATCTTCAAGGTAGGGTACGAATGACTGGTCATCGTAGTGGCCAAACTTGTATCCCATTAAATCATGGTTGAACAGAGAGTTTGATTCATTTAACCTCCCTGCAAGAAAATAGAAATCAAACGGTATCAGCCAGTGGGCCGCTGCCAGTATTAGTTATGCTTCACCATCTAATTTTGTGCTTGTCTCTTTTTTTTTTTTTCATATAAACTCATCCGACCTGGTACTTTGCTGATTCTAATTTAGCTGTTAGCTCAGTCACAGTTGTTGTGTTACAGAATAATATTCCATGCTAAGGTATTCGTTTGTGTTGAAATTAATTTAT
The DNA here is from genome assembly GCA_030522465.1 of Rhipicephalus appendiculatus. Classification (NCBI taxonomy): domain Eukaryota; kingdom Metazoa; phylum Arthropoda; class Arachnida; order Ixodida; family Ixodidae; genus Rhipicephalus; species Rhipicephalus appendiculatus. The sequence goes on along the minus strand of JALIZH010016374.1, from coordinate 684,129 downwards.
TACTAGCCATGTAAAAAACATTTACTGTTCAGCACTGCCTAAGATGATTTTGGAGCCAGCTCCAATTTTCCTGTTCAGATACGCGTGGAAGGCAGAAATTCATTTTGTGGACAACCAGCTAACCCATTTGAATTTGACCAAATGGTTGAATTCTGCTGATTGCTGAAAGCAAAATTTTCATTTCATGCCTCCAACTTGTACAGAAGTTCATGAAAATCACCACAAAGAAAGAAGGATGAAATACTGTGTTTAGTGGTCCATAACACTGTACCAAGAACAAATTTGCATCACTGTCTTGCAAACTGCAAACACAGTCTGCAAAAAGGAAATAACTGTGGCAAATTATTTACTGTGCTTACATGAAAGTTTTTACATTGTTTATGTAAGTCTGGACAAGACTTCTTCATAATTTAACAGGTAACTCACAGAGCAGTGTGTATATAATGTATCAATTTTCTCTGGTTTTAAATGTAACTTGCATAAAGGCAATGTGTTTGGAATATCAGAAAGTTATATTTGTCATTTGAATGCCTCATTTTTTCTTGAAATGATGAAATTTTGCAATTTCTAAAAAATATATATGGCTATTCAAATAAAATAGTTTTCAATAATCAGTAGATTTTAACATTCCCTTTTAAGTGCATCAAGCTTAATCAAAATTGCCTCAGTGTATGCTAAAAAAAAATATTCCATTGTTTCTGTGAATTCTGATAAAAGCTTCTGCAGTTATGTGCCCTCTTAATGTCGGTTAGAAGCTGCGAGCAGTTTCCCTAATTTCATTGTTGGACTATGCTTTGTATGTTTAATCTTGATGCACTGGTGATAATATCAGAAAAATTTCTCATGTCGATACTTACATAAATTTCCAAACTGATGGTAGATCTGTTCTAAACTTGCTGTGATCGGTACGAAAGCATTTCCATGTGGAGGCATGAAATCGTTTTCTTTTTTCTTGTCCCAGTATCCTAGTAACCCTTTTGTGATATTCTGTAGGGTAGAAAATATGCAGCATTAGACATAACTACACACACTGGAAGATACAAATAAAGTTAAAGCTGGCCAGCAGTGACCCTTTAGAACATCCTTTGTGTGAATAATAACTAGGCATTCAATCAGTCATGGAATGCCATATTACGCTTCACCTTGTGTGTGTGTGTGTATGCATATGGGCATCACTATTATTCACACCTTGATGTAACAAATAAGAATAAACGAATTATTGTTGATAATAAACCAAATGAAAAATATTTACGTCATTACTATGCTGTTGAGAATGTATGTTTGTAACGAATTTTTGGATATAGTGAATTTACTTTTGTGCCAGATGAGATTTTCCTACTTTTGTGCCAGATGCGATGTTCCAGTGTTGATCGCCGCTCAACACTGGAACAGGAAGCTAAGAGCTGCACTCTAAAAAATAAAAGCTGGAATTGCTGACTATCATGTCGTGTACTCACAACAAACTCCACAGGTAGGAATACATTCATAGACAGCTGTTCATCTTTCACCAAGACTTCAACCCCAGCTCCAGAGTCAAACATGCACACAATCTTCGACATGTTGTAGTAGCCAGTCGGCTGGTAGATAGTCACACCTAGTTGGAAGAAAAAAAAATTGGCAATGAGAAACTGCTACACTGAACGATGACGTGCTTGTTTTCCCGTTACCTGTGCATACCAGCTGTCCTGCTATTAGAGTGCAAAAGTGGCGTCACTTTCCACTTAGACGGCAAATGCGTAGTAGTGGAGGGGCACGCGAGCTATAGTGCTTCTTGAACGAAAGGTAGGGCACTTGTGTTTAGAGTGCACGGTAATTGTATATGCGGTAGCGGGGTGGGCGAGGGAGGCAGGGAAGCGTGCGTCTCTTTTCCTAGCCTAACCGCAAACCACTATCAAGCCGTAAACGAGTGCGTCTTAGCGGAATGGGAAAGGAGAGGGAAGCATGCGCGTTCCCCTTGTGGATGGTCGCAGCAGCTGAAGGTATTACGGACCGGCGTACCTTATCTTGCAGCTGATTTGCGGTGATTGCAAAGGCTTCGTCCGAGCTTTCTTCCCAAGCACCCGGTGTGGATGGTCGCGTTATCGCAAAGTTTCGGGCGCTCGTTAAAGGGTGAGCGTACGCGATGAGACTTCTTTTTTTTTTTAATCGCGATAGCAACATGTGGACGCTCTAGACCCATTCTTGCCGTCTGCGTCGCCGTGAGGTTCCGTATAAACCCTAGGGACGATAACATTGCTCTGCGCGATGTGCGTTGTATGTCGAGGAGGGTCTCAGTCAACCACGTGGGCGATGACTGAAAGACGTGAGACAGACCGCTGGACTATCAACTAAACGTTTATTGAGTTTTCTTTCAAATTTATGTTGGTCGTCCAACCTTCCACAATCGCAGCTGTGCACTGCCAAACTGCATGACATCAAAATTTTAGCAAGAATGATGACTATAACTGACGCGCGAAATTTTAGAAGTCAGTGCCATCGAAGAAAATGAATAATCACGCATCAGCGCTCCATCTATACTACTAACAGAAAAATAAAAAAAGATTCATGCACAGAAATAACAATCTGGTAATCAGGGAGTGAGCGAAGCATCCGCTAACAAACACCATAAATGCTCTCGTACAAGTAGTTGACTGGAACCCTCCTCGCTATGTGTAACCAACGAGATCAGGCAAGCACAATTCTCAGTGCGCTATATGTGCGAGCAGGCCCGTAGCCAGAAATTTTTTTCGGGGGGGGGGGGGGGGGCACCTGTTGAAAACTTCGAAAACCACCTATTTCTATTATTTATTTGCGGTAAAACACCCCCCCTCCATCCGAATTTCGGGGGGGGGGGGGAGGCCTAGGACCCCCCCCCCCCCCCCCGGTCACGGGCCTGTGTGCGAGTGAAAGTGTGCTAGGGCAGGCGATGATCGCGCCGGCCGTCTTCCGTCGTGCGAGAGGCCCATTCCGGAGGGGGGAGCTGCGTGGCTCCGGCAGCACCTGCGTACTTTGAGCGGCCGGGCTCTGTCGCGCGCCCTATCTTGACAGGGATCAGCAGACGGCTCATACCTTTGTACGTCCAATGTTCTCATCGCTTTTGCGTTGAAGCGTTGGACAGCACGAAGGTCGCTTCGCTCGCCGCAGCGGCCGCGTTTCCTTCCGCCAGCGTTTTGCTGAGTTATGCCTGGTCGGATCGTAAAGGAGTTAGCTGCTAGCCTTACTTCGCATAACATTCCAATTTGTCGCTATCGTATTCATTGTTTCGCCCCTTCGGAGAAAGGCGACTCTTTTCCAAAGGAGAAGTTTTCCAAACAACCATTAGACGATTAGTACGATTCGAATTCTCGGGGGTTTTGTACCTCTTCAAGCACGTACAACTTTGTGGGAGCCAGCCGTGCCGTTCGATTCACCTGTCGAATTCGGAGATTTAAAATTATCGAGTTTTGTGTCGAGACTTATTAAGCAATAAAGCTTTTGCTTCTTAAATGTAGTCATTTCGGGATCAGACCAGCCTATTTGTAGGCATTTGTTTTTTGTTGCATTGGCTCTTTTAACGTCTGTTTGTTTGCATTCCTAGACTTATTCATTTGATATCACGTCACCTCTAGGCTTGTTCGAATATTCTAATGCTTCGAATATTGGAACGAATAGTACAGTATCCGACTTCGCTTCGATTCGAATTTAAATTATTGAATATTTCGAAGTAGTCGAAATGAACGAATAAGTGTATATTAGTCCCGTGTAACCCCTGTAAAGGTTGTTTCACTGCAGTGGAGGGATGCTAAGCCGTGAAAGCACCTATTCAAATGTATATTACTTCGCATGTAATCCTCTGTAAAGATGGCTTTCACTACAGTGGAGGGGTGCTAAGCCGTGAAAATGCTTATCCAGGGGAAATCCGCGCTGCCGCGAAACCTTACTTTAAGGTTAAATGAACATATTACCCTCACGTTGATTCATCATTTTTTTAGGAGCGAAGCTCCTTAGGCCCGCACCCCGCCGTCGCCGTTGAAGCTCCCTGGCACGGTGCCAGCTGTGGCGTCTCCCCCTCACGCGGGAGGATTAATGAGCTTTATGAGCGCTGAAACGCGGGTGGCGTCTGCACGATACGCATGCGAAGCGGAGGCAGATTAGTTCCGTCTCCCTCTTTCTTCGTCTGCCGGCGCCGGCGTAAAAAAATAGAAAAAGAAAAAAGAAGACGAAAAGAAAATAAGGCGCGTGGCGTTCGGCACGCGTTGCGCAAGAAAACAAGGCGCACGGCGCAAAAACAGTTCGCGTTCATAAACGACCGTAAATTTCATCGAAAACCATGTTTGTACATATTAAAAATGGGGACCCACTTGAGATAAGTTAGGGCTGCTCATAGAACATGGATAGTCGTCCTCAGAAACGTTAACGTGATGATGAAGACGATAAGCAGCATGGCAAGGATGCGGAAAGCAAAGCCAGAGCAGCGGCAGCAAGACGAGCCCGGCAACAGTATCCTGCGGTTAAAGCTCGACGAGCAGAGCTACAACGGCTACGCCGACGGGAACCCTCCGTACGTGCTAGAGCGGCCGAATCTAAGCGCCGACGCCGCCAACAGTTTCAAAACTTACATAGTCGTTTGCGTCCCATTTCTAAGGAGCTTCGCTCATCGGTTGTATTCGTACACGGAACAACTGCTGGTTTTTTTAAGTTTAAAAGCTTGTTATACCGGCTTATATGCGCTAAGTATAGTAAATTTTACAACGTAACATATTTTAAGGCCTGACCACACGTACACGTTGCAGCGCGTCACCGCGTGGCTTTTCGACGCGGCGCCGCGCCCTCTCGATATGGAGAGAGAGGGCCCATGGCTACTTTGTACTTCACACTCTCTCATTTGTTCCTGCCAACTGTACCTATACCCTTCAAGCTGGACCAGCCGACCTGACATTGCACACTACATGAATAAAGTGACCCTAATTCAATTCCAATGGGACAATGAGATTCACGTTTGCTCGCAGACCGGAATTGCATGCATACCCTTGAAGTGCTGGATGCGCATGGTGTCGTCCCAGAAGTAGATGAACTCGTTGTCGACGACCAGGTAGAGCTGGTAGATAAACCTCGCCGCCAGGGGTCGCAGGTGAATCTCCACAGTCGAGGAGACATTGTCGCGAACGGCAACGGCACTCAGGAAAGTACCGTTCACCATGCGATCTGCGAGTGATCGTTAGCGTGGCACATAAGCAGTGACAAAATCTCGCATTTTAAAGTATCGCAAAGTCACGCACGTTGTGAGCTCTATCAGATTACCTGTTTATCTTGTTTGGTCATCCAATTTCCGAGAGAGTGAGAGAGAATAAACGTATTTATTTACAAGGTAGCTAAGGAAAGGCCCCCCTCAGACCAGTATGCCTGGAGATTGGGCCGCGTCCTGGGCCCCCCGCAACCGGCCTTAGCTGATCGTTTCCCAGAATATCCGGCCCATGTCTCTTAAGTATAACGTTCATTTCAACTTTGCATTATTTTTTTTCTTTTTTACAACTGCATGCGTACCTTGTTCATATCTTCTAACAAAAGAAAAATTGCGACCTTTTAAAAGCGAACGTGTGCAATGTGGTTGAGACAAGGGCGTAAAATTAATGGCGGTGCTCACGTAGTAACACTATAGTGGCTAGAGGCTTCAAGGATAATGCGTAAAGATTAAAAATTGTGCTGAATAACAGTAAGAGACGCCTCTAAATTCAACGCAAACAGGAAGCACCAGGTATTACGGCAATAAACTTGCATCAGGCTCGATCGTTTTACGTTGGCCATAGCCTTTGAAGCGCTATAATAAGTGCGTACGAAAACAAAAAAACAAAATAAAAAAAAACAAGCTCGGTGGCATTCGTCGTCTTCTCGAAATGTCTAGCCATCCATGATCCGTCATGAAAAACAAACGCAGATCTGTTTGCTATACGTTTGTTTCGTTTAAGCTTGTCTAACTGAGAAGATGCCGCTCTGCAAAGGTCCTCTGAGCGGTCGCGTAATTTTTTGTAATCTTTTAATGAGCTCCTTAATTTTTTAGACTTTATTGAAACTACCAGCCACATTTTTTTCCAGTACCATAAACGCGTTCATAAATGCTAGCGCCGTCCATCCAAATCGGCAAAACGGAGTGGTTTCGGTTCTCCGCACGCTAGTGTTGCTTCACTGCCGAACAGCGGTGCTGCGAGGGAAGTTTCAGTTCAGAAGGGAAGAAAGCGGGCGATGGGAAGTGGACACGTAGTCAATATAAACTCTCAATTTAAAGGGAAAGAGAAACTTTAGGAACCCTTGTACTGTGAGAAGAATGGGGACAAGTGAAGCTTGGATGTGGGCGTGCCTTACTCCTTTCTTTTTCTTTCTTTCTTTCTTTCTTTCTTTCTTTCTTTCTTTCTTTCTATTGCGTTGCGCAATGCTCCCTGTTTACTTTTTTCTTGCTGCAGGCCGGGAATTGGACCTGTACCCATGTGCTTAGCAGCGGAGCACTTCTGTTGCTACAGGCAACAATGACTTTCATGCGCGAAACAGTGAAGTGCAACAATGAAATGTTGCAACGTAAAGTGACCAGTGATCTCGATAACATATATGAAGCGGGGCTGATCGCCGGCAAACTCATGATCGAGAGAGAATCAATTATCGAAAAACGGCGCACACAAACACGCATATGTCACCGGCGCACCTTCGAGAGCCGCATATTTGTACACGCACATTTCTGTACGCTCGCCGGCGCCGGGCTTTCCGCGAACTATGCCGCCGCCGCCGCCGAAAATCATCATCAGCAGCAGCATCATTCTCAGCCTGCTTTAGTCCAGTGTAGGACGAAGGCCTCTGCCAATGATCTCCAGTTTCACCCTATCCTGTGCGAGCTGATTCCATTTTAATCCCTGCGAACTGCTTGATTTCGTCACATTCCTCTAACTCTGTGCCTACCTTCGACTGCGTTTCCCATCCCTTGGTAACCATTATGTTGTTCTTACTGTCCACCAGTTGTCTTTTCTACGCACTAAGTGGCCAGCACAGATCCATTTCTTTTTCGCTTGATGTCAATGAGGATATCTGCGACTCCTGTCGGTTCCTTTACCCATTCTGCCGTCCTCCGGTCTCTTAATGTTGTTATCAGGGCCGTAACTAAGGGGGGGGTTAGGGGGGTTCTGACACCCCCCCGAAATTTTTTCATGCTTTAACTTTTCGGGTGATGCTAAAGTATTTACACGCCTTCACATCGACCAGTTGCCGAAGTTAGCCGTTCTACACATAAACACCCCCCCGAAATAAATTCCTGGGTACGGCCCTGGTTGTTATTCCTATCATTTTTACGTTTCCGTTGCACGCTGCGTAGTCCTCAGCTTTTTCTCTAGTTGTTTTGTTATTCTCTGTTACTCATAAAAGCTTCGCTTAAAACTCCAACCAAAGCTTACTTTAAGATAACCGACGTTTCAAAGCCTGACCGGCTTGTTCTTCACGGGTAAAGAGGCCCAAGATGCGCAGCGCTTACATACGCTCTCTTGACGTGCGTGCGGAAAGGTTTGCAGACACTTGTCCCACGCCTTGATAGTTGACAGAGGGCAATGTCCCCGTGGTACTGTTGATATTTCCTGGCGTCCGCTGCACGTTCCATGATTCCAAGAAAAGCAGCCGCCGGAGGTTACTTTTTTTTCCCTGACAACCGATTGTTTACCTTTAATACAAACTCTCGGACATGTTGTTTTCCCTACAACTCGTGAGTCATATATACCGACCGCGTCCAATATATTCAGTCCTGCACCTTTTTTTTTTTTTTCTTTTCTTTTGTCCCGTCTTCTTGTGACGGTGTTCGGCATCATGCGCGTCGCGTCAACTTTCTCACGCTGAAGTTCGGTTCTATACCGCAAGGAATCGCGCGATCAAAAACGAAAAAAAAAAAATGAAAGAGGGTAGATAAGCGAGATAAGGAATGGCTGACTGTGTCCTGCCGTCTTCCTGATGTCTTTTTTTTTTTTTCCGCCTGTGGCATTGCCTTTTATACATCCATTTGGGGCAGCTGCGCGCCCAAGTATTGCCGTACCCGAGACTACAGTATAAATGCCATCATGAATGACAGGTCGCACAGATGTATACGCAGCGGGTGGGGCATGACCGCTCAGTTATTGCCTTTTACGCGGAGTCGTCGACTTATAACTTTGAGGCTTGCTGCGTAAAGGCGAATTTTCGAAATGGTCTCGCAGCGTTTTCTTGCGCGTTCGTCGCGCAAGCCCCCGGCAAGATTTCGAAACGGATAACGTTTAGAAACGCAATATCTTGCCCCATTCTCCGCGCGGTGTTCAAACTCGGGGGCGTTCGTTTTTATTTGCAAAGTAGAGGGCTAAAGCTCCGAAAGCCGTCGCATTGAGGAAACTTTCTCCGTTATGAATTTGCTCGTTTCCGAAGAAAACAATGCAAATCTGGCAAACACTGAAAGTTTGACATCAGTTGCCCGGGTCGTTCCCGTCATATTTCACTCCCCTTATACGTCCGAGAATAAATGAAATAACGCTGGTGTTGCCTGTATTTGTTTCTTCGCCGAAACAGATGCTCGCAAACTATCAAACAACTCGCTAGTTCAAGTGAGCAATGCGAAGCACGTACGTTTTCTCTTGGTTGCGAAGGTTTTTCGGTGAATGTATCTATGATTGCTCCTTATACTGCTCTTTTCATTTGATGCAAAATTTAGGTTGTCTAAAGTGATATCGAACCCCATACCACGGCGTCGCATTTAGTCCGTATACAAAACAAGGCAGAAGTTCAGACGACCATGGAAGCTTCAAGCGATGATAAATTCATTAGCATAGGCGTGCACAGGGTTCCCCTTCAGGGGGGGGGGCGAAGGGTCGTCGCAGCGCCGCCCTCACTATTATTTCAATGTATGGGGCTGACTTTGCCCCCCCCCCGTGTCGCAGCGCCCCCCATACCCTATTATGTCAATGTATAGGGCTGGCCCTGCGCCCCCCCCCCCTTAGGTGACTATGGGGGGGGCGGCCGCCCCCTGCCCCCCCTCGTGCGCACGCCTATGTTCATTAGCACGACGTGTCGCTACAGCCAGTGACACCCCGTGCTCACGAATTTTTCATCTTTTGTACGCATATGAATACTCTGTTTCTCGTTCTTGCTTGCTTGCTTTCTGTCCTTTTTTTTTTTTTTTTTTGTAGTTGCGACGTGTTAAACGGGATTTTCGTGGTAGCCATAGTACACTGGGTTTTATGAACTCCGTGTGCAGCTCCTGCGATGATATTATGATTTTCAAAGCGTATTGAGCCAAACGCATTAGCAGGCTCTCTTTGGGAGTAAGCACAGCGTCGTGCTCGTACGCGGTGTGAGCGTCACAAGCACGTGCATTTTACTAGCACTGCGCTGCGAAAAGTACAAAAGAGCTAGAGGGAAATAGAGGACAGGACAGTGCGCTCTGACCTCTCTCTTCCCTCTTCTGTGCTTTGTGCAGCGCGTCCCTAGTTTAGTACGAATAGTTTATAGTCCACGAGAAAGCTTAATTAGTGCAACTCACCCGTGAGCAATGCCCGACGCACGCTCTCGAAGCGGCCTTGGATCTCGAGCTTGCCCTTGGGGTCGTTGACCCGCACCAGCACGAACTCGCCGCGAGCCGTGAAGGTGTAGTTGGCGCGGTCAAAGGTCAGGAAGTGCGGGTCGCCGAACACGGCAGCTGCGTGAACGGATGGAAACACGCCCAGTGGAGAGCAAAACATTACAAACCAACGCGTATAAGCAGCAAATAGTAAATACATATCCTTATACATTTACTTTCTTCGCAGGTGAGCACGCGTCACCTCCTCTAGCCGGTCCATGTTCCGCGCTGTGGCGGTCACGAATGAGCGCATAATACCGCGCATACAACTACAGCCCGCGCCTTATCTTGCTCATAATCTGAGGTGGGCGCAAAGACTGAGTGACCTAACATGGCTGGCCACCTTGTGTGTGCGGCTTTTATGTGAATTTATAGTGTTGGAGGTCGCTTTATCTGAACGCTTTCGAGAAGCGCTGCCGGAAGAGGTGCGATGCGTTTGGTCATCTGCCTACACTGTTCATCACGACAGCGTTGTGATCAACGCGCGAAGAGCAACGGGGCTTAAGCGTGCACCCATGAAAGGAATTGTTATCCACTACTATCTGTAGTCGGGTACAACTTTAGAAGGCAGCGGCATTTTCCCCTCAAAGGCACACGAGCCTCCACCAATAGGCGCGCACTTCAGATGACGTCATGAGCCGGACGGCCGGTGACCCCGCCTACGGAGTACATGCTGCCATCGTTGCTGCCAGCTCAGCGTGCAGACGACCGATCGTTGGCAGGACGTTTCTTCCTTTCTTTGTTTCTTTCTTTCTTTCTTCTTCTTCTTTTTTTTTTTTTTTTTTTTTTTTTTTTTTTTTTTTTTTTTTTTTTTGAGCGGAACTATTTCTTTAGTCGCGGAGGCAACTGGCTGCTGCGCTTCGGTCATCTGGGCGGGGCCTCTCCTGTCTTCTAAAGTTGTACCCGACTATAAAGCAGTGATTCTAAACCATGAATGTTTCGGGGACCCCTTGTGAACCGGCGGAAGTAATGAGGGACTTCTTGCAGTGAGAGAAAAAAAAAGGAGGGTGGGGGGGGTTCAGAATTAACACAACGTGCAGCTTGAAATAAGTGCCTATTATTTCTCATTCGCAAAGAATGGTCAAACTAAAGTGTCACGCCACTTCGATCTCAACAGCTTGTCAATAAGTTGTGCGGTCTGCAGCTACATTCAACCTGCTACTAGCTGTGTTGGCTTTTCAAATATGCAAACCTAGAAAAATTATGCTCGCGTGCATATGTCGTAGAAAACTGCAACACGAGCTTCACAGCCATCTCATGAAGAAGGGGAAACATAAATAAATCAGCTCTGCCTCAATGCAGAAGTGTTATGCGGTGAAGCATATAAATTAGCTCCGCCGCAATACAACATGTTATGCGGTGAAGCGTACCAAAAATCGGAAGGGGCCGCTGTTACGGGATTTATGTGCCTCCATAAAATGAATTTTTTTTTTTCCGAGGGTGGTTCTCGCGGGTCCCCCAAAAATAGCTTCGCGGACCCCCATTTTAGAACCACTGATATATAGAATGAATTGCGCACGACACGATGTACTACCTCTTGGAGTCTGTCCTGGCGGAAGATATCGCTTCTGGTCATCCGATTTTCTGCAATCTAAGATGGTTGGCTGTCTTCTTTTGTGGCGCAGCCAGTAATCAGAAACTATAGATCTATCTTAGTTGTTCGTTCGTGTCGAAGAGGAAAGATCTGTGCAAACCGCCCTGAAGGAGGTCCGCGCGGAATAAAGGGACACACGCAACGCGCACGTCCAAAGTTATTGTTCTCGCGCATCGTATTCCCAAACCATGATCGTGACCATTGCGATCATGAACAACCAACAGACCCGAATAACCGCCCCATGCGAAACCCATCAGCATCGACAGGCGCGCGCATGAACGTACCATATCCCGGCGGCTGGTAGGCGGTGCAGTCCTGCGACGTGCGCCAGTATTTGTACTGCTGGCACGAGGTCGAGTCGTCCTTGGTGTGCTGCCAGTGGCAGCAGTAGAAGAACGGCATAGAGTCGATGTTCCAGTTGGACAGCGTCGGCACCTGCGCACCGAGATCATCATGTTCCATCGACAAAGTTGCTGCCGCAAAGGTGTGCTGCACCGTATAACTGCATCCAGATCCGCGCAAACCAAAATGAGCAGATGTCCTGGTGGCTCAGTGACAACGAACAAGCCGCTGTCACGCACTACGTACGCGTCCGGCCAAGATAGTTCAGGGTAGCGTATAAAACGACACATTTCCTTCTGTCCATTTGTTTAACCGTAATGCGAGGAAAACTAGAGCTCGTTAAACAAGAGTTATGCGCGAGTTCGCGAAGCTGAATATATATTTCCATTCAGTTTATAATCTACGTTCCGTTGGAAGCTTACGCGTGCATGAAGGCGGTAACCTTGTAAAGCGGATTATGGGGAGTAGTTATTCCGGCTTTGGAACACGTCTAAAGAATCTTAGAACAAGTGTAGTCGAATAAGCACTCCAGCCGCAGAGATGCATCACCAGGGGATCGAGTTAAACATCCCATACGGATATAGAAATCGCCAGTGATTCATACATGATGATCCAGGCTATAACTTGTGATTAAAACAGAAAGCTTTCGCGTGACTTTAGGTTTGCCGCCATAAAATTTCCATAATTACTCAGACCGATATTGCTGCAGTGCCACTTGTATGAAATACACTGGGAAATAATTCCGCGGTCCTTCCTTGTTAGTTAATCTAGACCGTAATTTGCGTCCGGATTGTGCAAACAATCGATGGTGTCATCACCTTCATGCGACTGTTGAAGGGCAGGATGCCATAGCTGAAGATTCGCGAGGGTCGTCCTCCGTACATGGTGTCCGCGGTGAGCATCAGCTCGCCCTCCATGTCGTAGCAGCAGGTCTGTCCGGAGCCACCCACTCTACACACGAAATACAGTATAGCTTTTAGCACCTATCGAATAAGATCACTGCGATTTTCCTATAGGACGCGATCAACCGTGACAGTTATCAGTGGTACGCAATCGCTTATCTCAAAAGTTACGGTAAAATCTTCTCCAGTGAGCGCTGATAATTCCATACGTTGTTTTAAAATAATAGAATAGTTAGGGACATCCATGTACAGCACACAAATGCTAACGACCTTTTCAACAAGAGCTCCCTTAGAGCAGCTCTATGCTCACTGTGCTCCTCAAAAGAAGTGTTACAGAGGCAGCCGCACCTTCCCTCGTAGTTGAGTATTGGATAAGAAGGGCACTTATCTCTACAACCCAAAAGGGAGCATGTCTCAGCGTCGCTGGGGGCAAGGGAAAGGGGGGTGGAAGAAGACATGGGAAAGGGGAGGCACCATCTCGAGAAATAAGCATTTGTGAAATCGCAACAACGAGCGCCTGGTCGGGGCATGCTTCTCTCCTGATTAGAGAAACGTTGGGCACCCGGCGGCACTGGGAGTCGAACCTAGTACCTATCGGTGGCGCATGCTCTTGACCACCACTGTGGTTCGCACCTTCCCTTCTACTTCCGCACAACAGTCGTAGAGAAGGTGCTCTCTTTCTCCCTCCCTCTCTCTCTTCAGCGAAACACTATCTTGGTCCCGATGAAAACGTCTTACGGACATTATATGGGCTTCTAAACTAATCTTCAACGTTCAAGTAATCTAAATAACTCACGAAGGCCTTCCGGTTCTCACGCAGTGCTGGGCCCCCCTTGTGTAGAGGGTCGCACTTCTTGGTGTACGTGTTGCAGCTGGTGTCAGGCGCGAAGCGCCCGCGGTCAAAGTCCGACTGCTTCATGGTGCACGGACACCGCCACAGCGTCAGCGCGAACCGATCCGAGTTGCTTTCACGCTCGAACCACTCGTTGCAGAAGCGGTCCTTCCAGTTGGAGCCGTACGCGCGGTCCCACTGATGCGCGAAGTACCAAGCCAGCGGCATCGGCCTGCTCCAGATGGTCCTGCGGCATAGACAACATTTGTGGGGAAACAATACTGACGAAGGTACCGCGAAATTAGGGAACTCGCATTGAAGTCATCGAAGCTGCAGTCTGGGCGCCGCGAAATGCGATACATTGACGTTTTACCTTTACATTCTGCTCCAACTACTGTTTTCTCGCGAAAGACGTAAAAATTAGCAAGACGCCTTATTATCATTTTTTTATTATCTCTCTTTAGTATCCCATCAGCGGCACAGTGCAAAATGTGGTCATTATTTTTAACATGACAGTGTTTTATGCTGGAGTCGACCAAGACTTCACTGACGTCATTTCCGTCCCGGAAACGATGCCGGTCACAAGGAAAAACAGGTCACAAGGAAAAATTATGAAACACTTTTTTGTCTCTCTCTCTCTCTCTTTCCCTCTTCGCGCGTAACTGCTGTAGCTTGGTTTGTTTCTGTTCCGGCGCCGTCGCAGGCTGAGTTATCTAAGGTTTTGGTGCATCGCAAGGCTTCCTTAAGTAAGCGACGATAGCAACATGAGGTAAGCGCGTAAACTTACGGTGAGTTCTTGTAGTCCTTGGCGATGGCGCTGCCGTCGGTGAGGTTGATGCTAAGGAAGCCGAACTTGAAGTGCAGCTTATCCCAGTTGTAGCGCTCGCGGTACATCTCCATGTTCAGCGTGTAGCGCATCTCTCCGTTGCGCATTCCGCTCGCCAGTGTGTCGATGTACGTCAGCTGCGGGTACTCCAGGTCGTCACTGCAACGAGAGAAAGAAAGAACGGCCATGCACTTGGTTTGAGAGTTCTGCTCTTTCTTTATTAAGACGAAGGTCTTATAGATGGCCTTATTAAGACGAAGGCCTTATCGGTACAATAGACTGAGACGAAAAAGATCATTTTCGCGAGTCGTCGTAGGCAAATGCAGGAGGGACCGCGTGAATTTTGTTGTTGTTATAGAAGAATAAACATTATTTCAAAGTGAGAGTCCTTGGTTAATGCCGGGTGGAGCCCTCTTGTAGAGCCCCACTGGCCGCGGCGGCTCACCGGGCCTGGTCCAGGGTCACCAGTTGGCTCCCCAGTGCCAGCTCGGAAAGCCGTGCCTCCCAAGACCACGTTGTGAGTGTGTGTCGTGAACGCACCAACCTAGACACTGCATGGGCTGGCCGCTCTGTACATTGGTACGTCATGTGTGTACAATAGACTGAGATGGTACAATAGACTGGGATGAAAAAGATCATTTTCGCGAGTCGTCGTAGGCAAATGCAGAAGGGACCGTGTGAATTTTGTTATTGTTATAGAAGTGTGCCGGTCGAGGGAGCGCGTTTTAATACACAGTCATCAGGCATTTCGTGTTGAAGAGGTCGAAGCTAGGGATGAAAGAATCTGACGATGCGAAAAGAATGTACTTACTTGAAAGAGCGTATGCTTGGGCATGTTGGTAATTCATGTTCACTTTTCTAGCGCACAAACAAACAAGGACGAAAAGCGCTGCGTCCGCATCGCCTTGTTCGTGTGTGCGCTAGAAAAGTGAACATGTATTTACTTACGAAGGAGATAGGCTAGGAGTCGAATCACAGCAACGGGATCGCATTTGGGTCTAAATGTTTCCAATGTGTAATCGAGTGACCCGAGAATCGACTTACTTCAACATCCCGGTCAGTGTGATACATAATTGATAACTTCTAGCATAGTAGGTATTACTCTATATTTTATTGCGATGAAAACTTACGTCGAGGCCCGAAATAAGGTGTATACATTACACGTGTCTATCGCGTCTGCAGAGAAGCCCAACTCGAATTTTAAATCAGCTTCCCACATCCTCATCTCTCTATATGCACATGGAAAAGATGGACAACTTCGCCGCAAAAAGATGCGCCGTACAAGCTGTGGCCACAGCTTGCTGGCCACATTAAACACGTGAACAGGTCCACATAAGCCCAAACCGTTAAACTCAGTTACCTTACGATGTGCATATAATCTGGTCTGTTCTACTGGTCGATGAAGCAGACATATCGATGAAGTGGATGCGCTTGAAAGACGAGGACGAAGAAGAGACGGGCACACACTTCTTCGTCCTCGTCTTTCAAGGGCATCCACTTCATTGACATGCAGAACCAGCTGGCCCAACTAAGTGCACTGACAAGCAGACATACTCACTTGTAACCCCACAGGTGCAGCTGGACATTGGTGTTGTTGTTGTTTACAAGTTTGTTCGGGTGCCATTTAATGCGCATCCGCTCGGGCCTTTCAGCTTTGTCGCTGTCGTCCAGGATCTCGATGTCCTCGGCCGCAAGTTCTGGGGGGTTCTGCGTGTGCGTGCGTGCGCAAGGTCGACACTGGTTTAAAAACTCGTAAACTGGACAGAAAAATAAATAAACAAATACATACTTAAATAGCTGAATAAATAAGGTCGAAACAAGTTGGCCATTCCTAACACCGCAAATTGTACCTTAGGGATGGTATTACATTGGAACATTGAACGCGAAACTTATACTGCGCCAATCGTGCACCGTTAGTGTATACGATATGTGACCTCCTTGACAGGCCCCCGCCCATCGGCGGTTCAAAAGAAAAAACGCATTGCTGGCAACACATTTCCCGTAGGTGACTCCTTCTTCCATATTTACCTCCAGTTTATAAAAACTGTCTCGCGGATTATACGTTCGCAGTCGATTTAACGGTGACGGAACGAGGAAAACTGCCTACTCGCGACACCATAGAGAAATATACTTAAGTAAAGAGTGGCCACTCGAGCCTTTTCGCGGCCGAGCAAACGGGGTCTCAACAACCGCCAGATGGCGTACCTAAGCTCGCTTCCACTCGTTAGCCAGCACATGTAATAGCCACCTCAGAAGGACCACCGAAAAGCAAGTTTGGCATTGAATTTTTAAAAGGAAAAACTTTTACTGATGTGCACTCCTCCATGTCGGCTCTACATCGTGTCCTACAGAGTACGTTTAATGAGCTACCACATAAAAATCAGTAAAGCCTGTATAGAAAGTGTTGTCTTTCTAAATTTATTTTGCACCGTGAATACAACACAGTCATGTGGTATAGATGTACACGTATTCACGTAGGTAAAACGTGGGTGTGTGGTCTAGTGGTAAAGACACTCGCCTTCGAAGCACGAGGGCACGGGTCCGAATCCCAGCGTCAGAAAGGAATTTTTTCTTGTTTTATTTAATTATGTCGAAGACATTACCGGTCTGACCAGCCGCTCGTGGCGCCGAAAGCAGTGCAGTAGCTCGGCCGCAGGGCCCTACGGGAGTGTCCGCTCTTTACGAAAGTATGTTTCTCTATGTCGACACTGCGAATTCTGAGTTTCGCGCTGTTTTCTTTCTTTCAAAGCAAGCATGTGCCTATAATGGCCTGCGCGAAACTTGTTCCAACCCGAGCGGTGCACCTCCGAGAATCCCGTTTTACGCCAATTGATAGCTTGCACGTGGACGTCACTGACGCTGGTTCTTGACGTATTGGTGCTCTAACATGACGGCTATGATGACGTTAAGGAAGCTCGCGTTGCGGATAGCCTTCTTCAATGCGATAACGGCCGCGACTGGAACGATATTGGTCTCTGTGCACGAATAACGAAAGAACCTGCGTGCCGTGTACTGATAACGTTGACGTGGACATCAGAAATTTCGCGCCCAACCATGTTGGCACTCTAACAAGGGGGGTTTCAGTTTAGGCCAAGAAGGACGGTGCTACTTGTAGCCGTCTGATAAAACCTTTAGTATATAACCCGCTGCGTGTCCGGTGATAGGGTTCGAACCTCTCACACATCCGGATCGGCGAGTATACCCTACAAATCTACTCTCTGGCTCTCGGATAAACTCGAGTTCGAGTACATACCACGTCGCCTAAATTGACCGCTCTTCGAACGGTGATGCACTAAAGAAGACGATAACACAAAAAGGAACACGCACGCAGCGCAAACGGCTCTATTTAGAACGTCCAGTTTTCTTGTGTTTGCTATTTGGGACTTTACGCTGCAGCATACGCGTAGCAAGACGTTATCCTAGCCAGCCATAGCGTAGCCAGAAATATATTTCGGGGGGAAGAGGGCGGGGAGGTTCAACCATACACGCGCAAAATCGAAAAACTTCGGGGGGGGGGGGGGGGGGAGGGGGTGTAACCCCCTCCTCCCCTTTGGCTACGCCAGTGCTAGCAAGAATTGTACTTCGTTGGGGCTGGGCACAAGAGCTTGCCTCAGCGTTATTGCTGGTTGTACGATGCGCATGCGTGTGCCTATCGCGCCTTGCGAATAGAAAGGTTATACGATTGATCGGTATACTCACGGACGTAGAATCGCCCGTAGAACATGGCGTCCCTGCTTCCCTGGGACACGGTGAGATCGACGTATCCGTGGAAGAACACGGGTGGCATCAGGCAGGTGGCGTGATTGGTGTCGCGGTAGATTGGCCGGCAGCCGGTGTCCCGACATGTCCTGGAACTGGCACTCGATCTTCTCGTTGGGGTCGAAGCAAGGACCCGTCACGTTGATCAAGGCTCCGCCCAGCATAGACGCGTACTTGGGGAAGAAGGTCAACCGCGGTCTGCTCGTGATCAAGTGAGGCACCAGCTCTGCGCAACCCAGATGACAGGCAGTCTTTGTTGGTAACGAGAGCATATAGCCATCTCACGCATGATCTAAATACACCATATATATCCCCGCACGTGACCTCAGTCCCTGAGAGCAAAAGTTATTGGAGCTGCTAATTATAGGAGCACTTGCGCCATATTACGTAATCTTGTTTTCGAGAGTTCTCGTTATCACAAGGGGTAGTTTAATCAATTTGGTGGCGAACAAGCGGAATTATATACAGCTGCCTTCGTTAAAGCTTGTTGTTGGACTAGCTGGTTCTGATTCGCAGGAGTTGTTCACACAGTTGGTTCTTCTCGCATTCGCCGCTTATAAACAGCCTTGTCAACATTACGTTTTTTTTTTTTTTTTGCTTTTTTTTTTTTTTGTCTTTTGTGTTAACATGTCCGGTGTTTTTAGACTAGCTAAGAAACTTCGTGGTAACATATTTACTAACTATTCTGAGAGGTGGCTGCGATCGCTGATGCTTATCTTTTCTCTTGAGAACAGTCGGTGAGATTCGTTATAGATTATTCACGATGGCCTCTGGAGTACCGTATTCAACCGGATTTTTATTTTAGCTTCGTCATTGCTACGAGCAGAAGCAGGCGAATGTTCTGTTATCTGAGATGTGCTGTCTCTCATTGTTTTTGGTTGGCTGACGCAACGCATAAATTTAGTGAATTGCTTGGGTTTTACGTGCCAAAACCACGATATGATTATGCTTGGGTTTTACGTGCCGAAACCACGATATGATTATGAGGCACGCCGGTAGTGGGGGGACTCCATATTAATTACGACCTCTTGGGGTTCCTTAACGTGCACATAAAGCAAGGCGCCCGGGTGTTCTTTGCATGCCCCCTCCTTCGAAATGCGGCTACCGTGAACAATTAATTACGCGCATTTCGATAACATGCTTTTCTATTTGATTGCCTATTCACGCATTTTAGCGTTACTTTGCATGCTAATTTGTTCTTTGTTATGTCTAATTTGCAAGCAACTTCTGTACTCATCCCTGCAATGTCTCGCAAAGAGACGGCAGTATATGTAAATAAATAAATAAATAAATGAATAAATAAATAAATTTCGCTGCACTATGAAGAATTGATAAGTTGCAAGTGTGGTTTCACGCGCGGATATGTTGGTACAGTTCTTTCTCAGACCTGTCGGGCTCAAATCGCGCTGTAACCACGTGCGAACGTAACCCCCCGTCAACATACACGACAACTGCGCACCCACGCCTTCGACCCTCTACAATCCGTATGTGGTTAATCTTACCCCATTTGATGCACGATCCGTGCCAGATCTCCTCTTCAATTTCAAATATGTAGCGTCCCTTGATGCCGTTGCCTTCGCCATGCTGCGGCAGGTTCTTGACGCGGGGTTCTTGGGAGTACGGGATGAACTCGTAGTAGCGCGTCGTGTTGCCCGCATTGAATCCCACGAACGGATTCTCGCCGTTCTCGCCGTTGTTGACGTCGTTAACGGCGATCCAGTCGATCTTCTCGTAGTTGAACATCACGTACGTGCGGCGCTCGTCACTCGCCAGGACCACCTGGTACGTGTTGGTCTGCACGACGGAAGAATCGGCGAAAGAAAAAGACAACGCGTGATTGTAGCCGCGCATACAACGAGTGTCGAAAAGTGGGCTTGTTGGTAGAACATTAGAAGCAACTATAGCTGCAGCGCGAGCTCGACACAAGTGCGAAAGAAGGCGCGAAGATGGCGCACACGCCTTCTTTCGCGCTGCAATCAGTTGCTTCTAATGTATGTATGTATGTATGTATGTATGTATGTATGTATGTATGTATGTATGTATGTATGTATGTATGTATGTATGTATGTATGTATGTATGTATGTATGTATGTATGTATGCATGTGTAATGTATGTATGTATAATGTATGTATGTATGTATGTATGTATGTATGTATGTATTGTGGGCATTTGTTATGTACTTCTTCCTCACCTGTGCATTATCATAATCATCATCATCCGTTTGTCACTCTGTCCTCATCGTCACCGTGTCATTCTCATCATCATCGAGTGTGTGCGCGCTCTGCCCGTTGGCTTCCAAGACCTCGCGTCTAATAAACGTCGTGTTCAACCAAGACGTCATACGTGGTGGAGGTGCGGGGTCGTGCGGATCGGCTGTTCCGCGTCTTGGTTGAACACGACGTTTATTAGACGCGAGGTCTTGGAAGCCAACGGGCAGAGCGCGCACACACTCGATGATGATGAGAATGACACGGTGACGATGAGGACAGAGTGACAAACGGATGATGATGATTATGATAATGCACAGGTGAGGAAGAAGTACATAACAAATGCCCACACTAAGTATGTATGTATGTATGTTGAAAGGATAGAAAGCCTCTTAACATCAACGTGCAGCCTCTTTATACCAGTGCTTTGCGGTTATACTGGCATAACAAGCATAGGAAAATGAGTCGAAAATGAGTCAAATTAACCCTCTTTAGACGTGCAACGCACGTTCTACTGTTGCTGTATGTCAACATAAAGAAAATTAAGGCAGCTTCGCACTCGTGGTGCCAAGCCTGAAGAAAGTGCGGAGCTGGGCAGCCGTCTCTTAGAGAGCATCTCTTAAGCCCTAACCACACGTACGCGTTACCACGCGTCAGCGCGTGGCGTGTAGACTCGGCGCCGGGCCCTTTGGACAAAGAGGGCGCGCAGCTTCGTGTAGCCGTATGTAGCCGCATGTTCTCTCCCTCCAAAGAGCGAGGGCGCGGCGCCGTGTCTAAATGTCGTGCGCTGACACGCTGTAACGCGTACGTGTGGTTAGGGCTTTAGGCACCCGTTCCTGCGCTGAGCGGCGTCACCGTCGTCGTAAACGGCTGAGCGAACGAGGACGAAAGAGAGCGAACGCGGAGCGCAGCGGAAAATGAAAGACGTCGATGGCGAGGAGAGCGCGAGGAGGATGAAGGGACAGTGGCGAGACGACAGCGACGACAGGTTCCGCGGAGGTCCAACGGCCAACCGCGGCGCTGCAGTAGTGCGCGTCGTCGTGCGGTCGCAGATGACGTTATCGCTAAGGTATGCGGCGAGGGCGTCCAGCGATACCATATATGGAAATAAAGCGCTGCATCAACGGATGCCTGTCTGCGGTGGCTGTTGTGGAACGCGCCTACGCGCTGCCGTCCGCGGTCTCGCAGCGCGCTGCGCTCCGTCTGCGGCGGCCGATATGAAATGGGCTGAACGAAAATTGTCCGCGCCAGTCACGCTACTCACGGGGTTCTCTTCTTCAACGTAAACCGTGTACCTATATACAAAAAAGTCTCAGCCAGTTATTAGATGTGAAGCATCTTATGGCGAAGCTTAATCCGGTGGTGGTGGTGGTGTGCCGCGTGCCCACCCTTACTGCGCATGCGCAAACAGTTAAAAAAATAAAAATAAAAAACCTCCTCTCCCCCCTCTCTCTCCTCTAGGCATCCCTCCCCCGCGGCGACCACACCCACACTGCGCATGCGCCTCCCTTCCTCTCTCTCCCCTCTTACACTCCCCCCCTCTCTCCATCCCTGCCCGCGGCGTCTAACTCCCCCCTGCGCATGCGCGTCCCCCCCTCTCTCTCCTCTCCTACGCTCCCCCCCTCTCTCCTCTACGCATCCCTGCCCACGGCGTTCACACTCCCACTGCGCATGCGTGTCACCCCCCCTCTCTCTCTCCTCTCCTACACTCCTCCCTCTCTCGCCTCGCAACGCCGACGCAGGCAGCGTCTGCTAGCGAGTTTCTTGGTTGAAAAAACCGACTGCTCGCGCTGCACAACCGTTCACTGGCCACCCCGTATATATGGCAATGGATCTCGACCTCCAAGGTGGTGCCGGTGGGAGATTTCTCCTGTGCGTTGTTGAACAATAAAAATTCGCAGCGTGCGCGTTAACTAAAAGCGGAGTGCGGGTCTCTGTGTCCAGTCGGAGTCTTCTGTCTCTCATTGCCCATTAGCAGCGATTGGCATGTTCTAGTAGAAAAAACTGCTCCATCACTGCCTGCTTTGCGCCTCCCCAGTTTTCTCTCCTGCGCAACGCTGCGATGAGCGCCAGCGTCAACGCCGCCGCCAGTGTAAGCGTTAGCGCCCGCTGCTTCACATCTACACATGGTTCCCTTTAGCGGGAGATGGTGTAATTTTTTCTGAGCAAAGAGCAACACCCAAACAGCTGCGCTCAGTATTCGCATTGGGCAGTATCGTAATCGTCGGTGATATTTTTTTTCTCTATTTCTTTTTCTATCTTCACTTCTTTCTGTCTTTTTCTCTCATATATATATTTTTCTGTCTTTTCTTTCTTGTCTCTATTTCCGCTTCTTTATTTCTCTCTATTTATATTTATTTCTCTTCCTAGCTCTTTCTATCTTCTTTCTCCATCTCTCTGTTTCTGGCTTCCTCTTTCTTTCTATCTCTTTCTGTCTCTATATTTCTCTCTCTCGCTTTGATTATTTCTCTTTGTGTTTCTCTTACTGCTTTAGTTCCCTTTCTTTCTCCCCATTTCTTTCTTTCTCACTTTTTATGCTTTGCTCTACTCTCTCCCCTCCCCATTTCCCTCCTCCCTCTCACATCTCTCCTCCTTACTGTCACTTCCCTTTCCCACCACTTGCTATACTATACGTACATTGTTCTGCTAGCGTGCTTGGATAGCTGAGTGGTTACGGTGCTCACCTTCGGATCGTGGGTACGCGGCTTTGAATCCCGCCTCGTCAAAAAAATTTTTTTTGCCAAGAATGTCTTTCTGTCCACCGCGGTGGAGCAGGGGTTATGGTGCTCAGCTGCTGACCCGAAGGTCGCGGGTTCGATCCCGGCCGCGGCGGTCACATTTCGATGGAGGCGAAATGGTAGAGGCCCGTGTACTTTGCGATGCACGTGCACGTCAAAGAACACCGGATGGTCGAAATTTCCGGAGCTCTCCACTACGGCGTCTCTCATAATCATATCGTGGTTTTGGAACGTGAAACCCCAGGTATTATTATTATTATTATTATTAAGAATGTCTCCCTTTATTTCTTTCTCTCTTTCAGTTATCTCTCTCTCTCTCTCTGTATTCATTCTCTCACCCATCAGAGTTATTGCATCCCCACGCCGGACAAATCAGCGCACGTGTTCTGGGAGCGAAGCAGAAGAGGACGAAGAAAACGCGTGCCGGTTCATTTTTCATCTGTCGACGCGCAATCTGGCGCAACGGCATAACGAAAAGCTTAACAGCTATACTCCGTGAAAATGTGTCGTAGTATCGCCCAAGGGGCGGCAATGAATGCGATAGCAACGAATTGTAATGTTACACTAATTAAGGGTAGACGATAACTCCTTTAGCATCCAATCCAATCTGGCGTGGCTCAACAAGACTTAAGGAAACGCGGCCGCTGCAGCGAACGATGCGACTATGTACACGTTAGATGCGACCTTCGTGCTGTATATCGCTTCAACGCAAACAGTGTTGAGAACGCGGCATGTAAAAACGAATATATGAGCCGTCTGCTCATTCTTGTCAAGCTAGGGCGCTCGCGACCTCGCCCTGCCGAACGAAGTACGCAGTTCCCGACAAAGCGACCATATCCCCCCCCCCCCTTTCCACCGGCGCGTTTCCTCCAACACTACAGGATGGGGTTGATTTCGTCTTCGCTTGAGCCGCGATCATCGGCTGCCCTCGCAAGCTTTCACTCGCACAGAGAACGTATACGACGCGCGGGGCGATTTTGTCGCCTTTGGACTTCACGCGAAATCTCGCGGTAACGGTAAAAAATGCGTCTGGAGTGTCCATACAATCGCCATCGCAAGCAAAAATGCGGCGTGGTACGAAGGATTGCGTGAATCACTATAGCTGTTGGGGCGCATGCGTTCATGAAAAAATATTTCGGTGCGCAGACAGAGTGAAATTATTTGCGGCGCCTTTCTAACATAAAAGGCGATGTGCATTCGCGTATACAGGATCGCGGAACGGCTACTCCACGTGGCCACAATGTTGAGCGGAACTTTATGGTGGTCAGAGAATGTTTAATCAGACGTACCAAACTACGAGTGCCGAAAAAGTAGGCATGCGGGGCTCTCCTTATTAAAGGGATTGTAAAAGTTATCTATTATACCTGTTGCAAAGAGGATGTTCAGTTACGGTTTGTTGTTTTACTGCGCCGTCTTGACAGCAACCTGCACACTTATGGCGGTAACCTAGATGGAGCTATACATATACACCGATTTGAGTGTTATATTAAATTTATTAGGCTTTTTTTTTTCTTTATGGAGCTCCTAAAACCTAGCGTGACCTGGCGAGCAGTGGCGTAGCCAGGGGGTGGCACACCGGGCACGTGCCCCCCCCCCGAAATTTTTTTTTCGCCATGGCATACAGAGCGAAAAATGACCATTTCAAGGAGGTGCCCCTCCTGAAATCAAGGCGGTGCCCCCCCCCCCCCCCCCCCCGAAAAATATTTCTGGCTACACCCCTGCTGGCGAGAATTGACGAGAACCTATGTGGATGTCCCCAAGCAATGCATCGCAATAAAAATAGACGGGCACAACGGCTCTACCGACCTGCCGGCTTGTAGCGCGTGATTTGGAAGCCATGTTGATCAGATGTCAGTCGTCATTGTACAAGCGCTGGATTACTTTTTACTCGACGGTGAATGTTTGAAAGTGTTCAGATAGGGACAGACCTTGACGTTGTTCTTGCTCTGCATGCCGGTTAGCGTGACGTTTCTCCACGTGGCGATGACCACGAACGTGGGCCGGAAGTCGGCCGCCCCGATCATGCCCTCGCGGAAGTCTTCGATAGCACGACGCTCCAGCCACTGCTCGGGGTCTCGGTCACTGTGCTCGCCGATGCGAAACAGGCGGAAGTAGACACCGGACTCTGCGCGAGACAGCGTTGATTGATTGATTGATTGATTGATTGATTGATTGATTGATTGATTGATTGATTGATTGATTGATTGATTGAATGATTGATTGATTGATTGATTATCGATCGATCGAATGATTTATTATTGTTTATTATTAATTCATTTATTGTCAAAACAACGAAAGACGTCGCACTGAGCTCAGCATTAGTGATCAAGAACTGTATAAATCCAACAAATTCGACATGATCTCTGTATGCATGATCTTATTTTGCACCCTTTTGGAGACATTCTTCGTCGAAGACACAGTGACGTCCTAACGGCGATACATAGCTTTTTTTTTCTCGAATGCTGATTCTTTTCTCTTCACCGCACTTATTTAGTCAGATACCTACAGTAGTGTCACACAGTGACGTCCTAACGGCGATACATAGCTTTTTTTTTTTTTCTCGAATGCTGATTCTTTTCTCTTCACCGCACTTATTTAGTCAGATACCTACAATAGTTAGTCGAGGAGCTGTACCAATGTGTCACACAGCAGCTTCTCAAATTAACATGTTCCGTATACGTGGCAAATGAAGCACCGGTTTAACTAGTTATGTAATGTTAAGGTATACATCCGGATACTTCTCTTTCCCGTTGTCATCTTCTTAATTGATCTGTTTTAATTCAATTCGAAAACCCCTGGAGACCACTTCGCTCCATTCTGGATTGATCCCAGGAAATCAATGTCACCTGTTGTTCCTAAGCGCATCATCATAAATGTCGTCATCAAAGCACGTATCAATCAATCAATCAATCAATCAATCAATCAATCAATCAATCAATCAATCAATCAATCAATCAATCACCTTTATCTCATTTGGATAGGTGGAGTACGGGACAAAAAGCTAACAAAAAATTAACAAGAAGTTATGTAACAAAGCGCTAAACAATTTACAGAAGAACCATTTGCATAGTCATGAAATGGCATTAACATGAAAAGCAGCGATCGACAACAAGAGGGACGAAAATTCGCAGGAATGGGCTATTCCTGAAAATGAATGAGCTGGACGACACCTTTAATTCTGATTACACGAAAGATCAAAATCTTCATGGTTCAGTAAGCTTAACAGGGAACGGTAGCTTGTAGGACAAAGAGTGAAGAAGGTTATAGCAGTTGTCGCTGCAAAAGGCGTTAGTTGGACTCACCGGGTATGTGTTCGACCATACTCTGGTAGCTGAGCCACGGTGCGATCAGGGCCGGGTCCTTCTCTCGTATCGTGTCCTCCGGCCGCATCGGGAAGCGCACGGGAAACCGGAACGTTGCCGGCGCGCCACTGAAGTGCAGGTAGCCGTTCAGGTGCACCTGCATGTGCGGACGCACCCACAAAAAGTTCGATGTGGATTCCCTCCGTCAAACGGAAAGTGCACGTTCGTCAAACTCCTGAATCATATTCGAACGGTTCACATATAGGAGTTGACCGATACTATAGGAAAAAGCCTGTCCTGTCTAACTTAAACGACGGCGTCCGGAAACACTTTTTGCTGTATAGCGTATCCGAACGGGTTCGTTTCTTAAATAATGTTTTCCTGTCCCTTTCCTGTATCCACCTTGTTGCAAACACGACAGCTCAGCAAAAGGACAGACATGGTGGGCTAGTTAGTAATTCATAATTCACGCAGTAGCGTAGAGAACCACATAGACGCTGTGCCCTGTCTTGTTCTCTGGCCTTCCATGTGGTTCTTCGCGCTACTGCAATGCGTGAATGATGAAAAGCAGCCGAGCGGAGATACTTTACGCTATAAATGTCCTCCCACGCCTGGCCTCACGTTTCTACATTATTGGTAATCGAAACGCGACAGACGTGTTAAGGACACCGACGATGTATATATATATATATATATATCATCTCTAGCGTAACCATAACCTTAACTGGGAAATTCTTACCGCACGTCATTATGAATGCGCTGAAAACTTGTGTCGACCTGGCTGCGAAACAGGAAGTCCGTCAATTCGTAGTTGTCATCGTGAAGACACTAAACAGACCATTCATCTATAGGCCAAGTTGTCGCGGTACAACCAGATCACGGGAGGGAAATCTCCAGACGAAACACTAACTGGTTCGAAACGCATATGGCAGACAGGAAAGTCAGGTCAGCTTTTAAGTCTATGCTAAGGAAACTAAGAATGACCATTGCGTCTGTCTTTTGTCCTTATCTGCGCGAGCGTATGCTTGGATCTCGCTTTCGGTAAATTTTTTGAGTGCCAGCAGAATCTAACAAGGTTCCAAGTTCAAGAGCAGGCATGCATCTCCCCCCACTCGCCGCACATGGTCGTTTCGGTTGTTTAGCTTGCGTACACTGATGGGCGCTACGGCGTGCAACCAGCGACGATGAAGACTACTGGTCTGACCTTGATGTACTTGTAGTGGAATCCGAAGAAGGGCAGCCTGGCCTGCAGCGAGATCTCGCTCTCCAGCTTGCTCGAGTCGATGGTCTGCAGGTCGCCCCGGTCGTACGGGTACATGAGCTCTTTGCGGAACGTCTGGTAGTCGGACGGTCGCTGCGGAAACACTAGCCGATCCTCAATGGCCAGCAGGTCATCGGCCGAGGATCGTCCTCCTGAAGGTGGAACGTGGACGTTAAAGGGCTTAAAGAGACATTACATAGTAAGGCTAAATCAATTTAGATCGGTAAATGATCGTTTGAGAACTATATTGACGACATTGTTGGTTGATTATGAGAGAAAAAAATGTAAGTCGAATATAACTTCGCGCAGAAAGCCCATGCCGATATGTCAATGTCACGTCATGAATATCATAATATTCTTTTTTTTTCGGCTGCGTATATTGGCAAAAGTGCATATATTTCATATTTCTAGTAGGCCACTACTTAAGAATAAATATAGCCTCACGCAACCACGGTGAGCATTCACCTCCGTAATTGCGTTGTACCAGCTTGTTCTCGGTCTAAGCGCAAGAATTTTCTCTCTTGGTATTGTGAATACTGGATACTGGTAAACAAACATTTGTCTATTCCGACCACAATATTATTTTTGCTGAGGATTGATGTCAGAATCTTTGATAAAATCTGTCGGGACGTTCAAGTTCTCTCTATAAAATCATCGTGGTAAAATTCGATTAGCTAAAACACACAGGATTGCTTGCCGTTACGAAAATTAGCAACCGTGATTGGATGGATCATCTGCGCAAATTCCCTTTGCGTGGGACGGCAATAGCTCAGGGCGGAGCCCATATTCCTTCTGAGTATGCAACTGACTATACAATGGTCAACTTTTTATTGCAAATAAAGAAAACGAAGGCTCACGGCCCCACGCTATTGCATCAATTCCTTACAAAAAGAAAAAGAAATTCATGGATCCAAGCTAGCAGTCATGAGCGCATAAGCGAATCGGTTTAGTGCATTTTGCCTCGAAACCAGAACAGAAGAAGCGTCTCCTTCTGTAGTATTAACATGAGAGCGTCGTCGCCTCAATGTAATCGGAGGCGTTCAACCGCGGTTGCTATGCGATCTGGGCTGCATACGCTTTTTTTTTTTTAAGCACGCTTCCTGGGTTACTTCGCCCAAGTTCCCCGAAAATTACGATGCACAGTCTATGGCGTCTTTATAGAACGCAATTCAGTCCATCTTTCAACCTACAAAAAATTAAATAAGCCCTGGCAGACGCCTTCCAAATCTATGTTACAACGAGCTCGTACGGGAGAGAGAGAGAAGAAAACTTTATTTTCGCATTAGGCGGGGCATTGCAATTGGGGGCCCCTATTCCAGGGCTCCGCTGATCCTTGCCATCATCTCCGCCCGTTGGACCAGCCAAAGCTCATCCTCAAATGCCGAGCTGGACAGCAGTGCCTCCCATTGTTCCTCCGTGTTGTTCATGTTGTGGTGTTCTTCATTATGTAGCGTACACTCCCATGTGATGTGAAACAGAGTTGGTGTGGTCCCGCACCACGGACATATATCTGTGTATGCTGTGGGGTAGAATACATGTATCCTGTGTAAGTTGGTGTATGTGTTCGTATGGGGTCCGCGTAACGCCGTAGATTCCATTGATGTGAGGTTCTTATGTGGTGCTGGATACATTTTTCTATTATCCCTGCAGTGCTGTGGGGTAGAATACATGTATCCTGTGTAAGTTGGTGTATGTGTTCGTATGGGGTCCGCGTAACGCCGTAGATTCCATTGATGTGAGGTTCTTATGTGGTGCTGGATACATTTTTCTATTATCCCTGCAGTACTGAAGAATTGTAGCAAAAGTAGGGTCTAGGGGCGTTGGGTCCTCTATTGCAGTGTGTAAGGAGGCTCGATGATTCGTGAATCCTCGAGCCGCCTCATCCTAAACAGGTTCCCGGTGACGCCCTCATGCCCTGGCGCCCAGATTATGGTTTGGGTGTATTCAATTGGGAAGTCCTTAGGAGCCTTGGTTAGAATTTGGTATGCCTTTGTACCTATTCTACCCCCTTTGGTAGTTCCTACATGCAGCCTTCGAATCCATGATTATTGTCAATGGGGCTTTTCGCTCCTTGCCCTCCTTGATTGTCAGTGCGAGCACTATCTCCTCCGCTTCTGTAATGGAGGCTTGGGCTATGGAGGCACAGCTTGTAATGTTTCTTTTTCGGTCTGTGACCACGGAAAAGCAAAACATTACAAGCTCTACCTCCATAGCCCTAAGCCTCCATTACAGAAGCGGAGTAGATAGCGATCCCACTGGGCAATCAAGGAGGGCAGGGAGCGAAAAGCTCCATTGACAATAATCACGGATTAGAAGGCTGCATGTATACGAACTACCAAAGGGGTAGAATAGGTACGAAGGCATACCAAATTCTAACCAAAGCTCCTAAGGACTTCCCAATTGAATACACCCAAACCATAATCTGGGCGCCAGGGCATGAGGGCGTCACCGGGAACCTGTTTGGCGGATGAGGCGGCTCGAGGCTTCAAAAATCACCGAGCCTCCTTGCACACTGCAATAGAGGACCCAACGCCCCTGGACCCTACTTTTGCTACATTTCTTCAGTACTACAGGGATAATAGAAAAATGAATCCAGCACCACATAGGAACCTCACATCAATGGAAGCTGCGGCGTTACGTATGGGAACTCCAAGAAGGCGTCGCCACCCTCCTTTACTGTGTGATCCTTTTACGGCTTTAGCTTGTCGCAGTAGCAGCGGCGTTTCGGCATTGTGAAAACAGCCAATTTGTTATTGCAAATAACGTCTTTTTTTTTCTTTAGTGTCCGATAAAAACAACAAATAGTAACACTGAACAGCACATATGTGTAGACTGTAGGGTAAAAAAAATCATAGAAAGAAGCCCGCTTACTTGGCGGGGAAAAAGTGAGCAAAGATTTCACGCCGTCATAATTGTCGTTCTTACTGACAGCTATAAACTGTAGCGCGAGAAATCCACCGTAGCGTCGTCAACGTCTTTCTTTGCGTCTATTCTGGCTTATATATTCTCGACGCGCGACGAAAATTGACAATCTCAGCATTGTCAACATACTATAGTTGTCCAGTCCAACCTGAAATTCTCGTTAGCCTGTCTTTTGCAACCTAAACCTTGGAGAGAGAAAAAAACAAACTATTAAAAAGTGCAAGTCAGTGTTCTTGTTTCAACCTGTGTGGTGAAAAAGGGTACGCTGTTTTATCAGGCAGAATATTCCGCGGTCTTTTATCACCGATAAATCAACTTTGCTTCAGAATTTCCAATCGCACGGTCAGGGAAATGAAACGCAGCACAGGACACAAAGACCGCAAGATAACCGCTGTGTCATTGTGTTCCATTTTACTGTGAGTCACTTTAAGACTGAAAGCAGCTCGCTTGTGATGCGATTTATCCCAGCTTCGTAATATTGCAGCGTTTCGTCTATTATTTTACTTTGAAGGTGATTAAGGTCATTTGTTGGGTTATATATACCTAAGAAATATATCATTGTTTATAATAATACCGTAATGCTTTATGGCACACCTAACACGAGCATTTTGTGACACATATCCTATTCAAGAAGATAACCGTATTTTACGATTACCGCTCGGCTAACGGATATAGGACCACACCTTCTATAGACGCCGTTCACCCTCGAGACAATGCGTCATCGCATTTTGTGTACACGTCGTGCTGCCGTCTGACGTCAAACGCTATTTATCACGGTGCGCGTATTTTTCACGATTAAACGTAACGGTCGTGCTAATTTTCATGTTCCCATTGCTTCCGAAAAATTGCGAATTTGTACCCTGTCTCTCTATATGAACTCTATATTAGAAATTTACGTGTAACTGCATAAGGCACCTGTCGACATATAGCGCTCATGGCAAGCTGCTGCCGAAAAAATCGTTTCCCCGACATTTGAAGCCCATCAGTGCTGCTTACAGGACAAAAGAAAACGAAAAATACTTGTTTGCCTCTTGTATCTCGTTTTTATTTCGCTTTATATGCTTTCCTATAATTAAATACATACTAGCCAACCATTCATCTTGTAGCCATTAGAGTTTATGGACCATTACCAAAACATCGATGGAAACACGGTTGTCGTCATGCATTGTTTAAGTGCAACTATTTACGTATGAAAGTGTCCAATTTTTCTGGCCGTGGTGCATATCGGAAAGTCTCGTTTCAAGCGAAAGATTTTTGGTTTGTATATTACATGCTGTGTTGACGACCCTGTGCCGTTAGCATAGAGTCGTGTGTGTTGCGTAATTACCTTTGTTTCTGCTTGTGTATCAACGCGTGTTTGTTTTATATTGTTCTCCTATGCAAACAGCGTTTATCCAACATTCTCACATTCATTGTCACTGTTAATTTCGCTTAGTGCGTTGATATAAGATTACCATTCATGCAATGATCTACATAGTTGTTTTTTTTTCTTTTTTTGTGTGTGTTTTGTTTTGTTTAGTTTTTTCTTTCTTTCTTGTTATATCTCATGACAGCAGACGCATTCACTGTCACTAGTCTGTGCTATACCGATAGATTCAAATAGAAAGCTTCACGCTTCACACCAGTTAACTTAAGCTAACCTAATCTACACTAAGCCCTTGGCTGTCGAGATGCTAAGCAAGTTAGGAAGGGTCTATGTCTGGAGGCCAATTACCCTTTATCGGCTGCACCACACTTCTGAAGTTGCTAAAGTGCATTTCTTCATACAGTTTCCGTCCCTAAACGTCTAAGACGTTGACTAAACTTCGGTGAGTTTCCACTTACCGCGGTAACGTCGGGCTGTATAAACTCAGTGCGGAATAATCATTTGAAAGGTTTATAAACGTGCTGATTTTAGTGAAGGCTTTATAGTTCTTCTAAGTTCGGCCTTCCTTCTTACGTGCCTGATATATATACGGTCTCGTAACGGACGTTTAACTTACTCTTGCACTATTGTAGGAATGTAAGGATAATATCGTTTGCAGAGAGCCCTTATAGCGCAAGCAGATTCCTTTATCCGTTATAAACTTTCCCGGAATATCTTGTCTGTGTTCTTGAATACCACTGTCTGTAAGTCATAAATTAATGCAAAAGGAAATAGAAGCAACTAAATACAAATACTTATTTGTAAGCAAGGTCTTTCAAATGCTTTAAAAAGGGAACGACTGTTTTCTACTTGTTTTTTAAAATAAACATTTTGTTCAGGTTGCCTGGCATCATGTCTAAAACATGTGGCTCGAATAATTAACTTAATTGGACTTGTAAAGTCGGCATCAACAAAAATTTCACTTGGCAGAATCGATCCACAAAAGTTAATGAACTGCTGTACCTCGGAGCGCCAAAAATATTCCCGACACAAAGCAAGAAGTGAAGCAGCGTTACAGCCAAAAGGTAAATGTAATAAAAATAGACAGTTCGGTTTGCATAGGATAAATGAGCAGTTATTTTAACTGTTGAGTGATCGTGCCTGTCCTCGCTGTGGTAATTTGTCCGTTGTCACAAAAGTTGATATCTTACCCACAGCGCCTGCTCAGAAATACCTCAAGCATGCGGTGTCCTCATGTTGAAAAACAAAAGTATGCCCTATGGTATTAAAGGCGTTATCAGCGGCATCATGTTTGGACACCGCTGGTAACATTTGTGTGTTTACTTGGCAGTGTCCTCGGCATCATTATCTAAGTGCCGACACAGTTCGATTAGTTATTCAGCTATTGTTTTAGTGATGTCAACCCTGAATATTCTCGACGTCATTGTCGACCGTGGTGTAGTTGTTTGCGTAAAGTGAAACGTAACTTGTACCTCGTGCAAATATAACAGAGTCGCCTCGTTCAAGTCTACAGATACAACCGGCTCGCTGAGCCAAGTTGTAGATGTTAGTGTCGGCTGCTGTGGTTTATTTTAACCAATTATATCATTCGTGTTAAGCGGACATATTGTTTCCTATTCATTCGGTCTACGGGAAAATCCAACAAAATGTTCACACGTTGTTAGTCATATTCGCAGATTCGGCTAAACCGCCGTTTCTTCTTGACGAGTGTCCACTGCACCGTAACGGTCTCTGAACGGAGCCGCCCATCGGTCCTATAACAAGCCACACCCAAAAAAGAAAACGTAAACGGTCGATGTTAGGCTTAGGTGGCCATCAAAGGCAAATGTCTCCGGACGTTATTCCACACCGCTGCAGGTTAATCGAACGTGAGAACACCGTCGGCTTGCTTCACTTACCGGTGCGTAATTCCTGCGCCCAGCCGGCAGTAAGGAGCCACGCCAAGCAGACGACCACAGTCCATCGCACGTCCGCCATCTTTGTCTTCGAGACTTTGGCCGCGGCCACCGATTACCGTGGCGGCAGCGTGCCTTGTGCTCGGCCCGCAGCAGCGGTGCACTCCCCGCGCGCGCTGCTCCGGATCTTATCTCGGGACGTCGTTTGTTGCGTGCCTCCGCGATAACGGTCCGAGGAGAAGTCGCCTCCGTGACGAAGTACACCTGTTGTTTGCTTCAACAAAACTCCCGGAATGTTTCCGAAATCGGGGAAACGTCGGTGAGGCTTGATATGCCGCGCTTCGATGTTGCCGGGGGTCGATCGAAACGTGCGCGTCTGTGTCTACTTGCGTAAAGTTACGCACAGCGCAAAGTTTACGTTGGGACTAGACGCTTTTTCGTTGCGTGCACATTTTCAGCGTGCCCATGTGTGCTGTACAGGCGAGTAGAAAGGTGCGATCAGCGGGACGCGCGCTCAGGATGTGCTCTTGAGTAAGAGTCTGAACTGCGGAGTGCGGTTATACGTGCTGCTGGGCGGTTTCAACGTAAGAAAAGTCCTGTACGCCTCTGCGTGACCGGGACTCGCGCTTGAAGGATGAGTCCAGAGTTCAGTGCTACGAAAGGTGCGCCTTCTGTGTTCTCTACGTGAGGCAGAGAGGAGGAGGTGTTATCCGCGTCTGTTCCTGTCCTCATACGCCCGAGGGCCCGGCGCGGGGCTTCGCGAAAAACACGCTTCCGTTATCCATGCACGTCGTCAAACAAGCCGTGCGCTGTCGAGTGTTCGCATAGAGACGAACTGTGTATACAATGATGGAGGGCGTTTCTTGCCATCCGCATTGTTCTAACCCCTTTGGATACAGCGTGAGGTTGCTGCTTTCCGTGAAAATTTTCGGTGCAATATATATTTGCCGTGGTGGTGCAGAATGTATAGATGTAACAAAAGTGCCACGTGAGGGGAAGAAAACGAAAAAAAAAAGAAGTCGGCTTTGTTACTTCATATTTGAAGTGTATGTTTTCGTTTGCTGGCTGTCGTTGACGTATAATCTATTTTTGTGCCCCTCTTTATCTGTTTTATACAATCTTTTCTGTTTTTTACAACCTTTATTTTAGTGACGAAATTAATAAGTTCGCAGGGATGAAATATAATCAGCTCGCACAGGATATTGGGTAAACTGAAGATCATTGGGAGAGGCTTTCGTCCTGCAGTGTACTAAAACAGGCTGATAATGATGATGATGATGAATCAAAACACATTTACCGTTTAACCTACGATCTTTATCGCACGGCGGCATGAAATTAGTTCCAGGTCTCTATTATTTCTCACCCTTGGATGACCGTATAACGACAGCCGCGGTAAACGGTATACGGCAAATCGAGGCCCCTATGTAGCAGGCCGTAATGTGGCGGGCAGGTCGTATACACGCTCGAAACAAGGTAACAGCAGCGAGAAGAAAGACCGTTAGCTTCCAACGGTGCGAATCTCCTGGAGAGCCGCTGCGATAAAGGCGCGGCGTCGTTGCTTCTCTCGTTATCGCCATTTATGCTTCTCGTCCCAGGCATGAGCTGGCGCGTTAGAAAGGAGAACGAGTGGGAAAAGAGGAGGCGAATGCAAACACGTAGAGTCATGCCTCCACCGTTCCCTCCCTTAGCCCTCGTTTACTGCGCCCGCAGGACGCCCGCGAAACAGCGTCGGGGACCGATTTAACTGCATGCGTCGAGTATAGGGGCAGCAGAGCGTTTGATATTGCCACGCGCGTTATTTTGATGTGATCTGTTTAAACCCACAAAGACTATGAGCAATGCTCGGCGCAGATCGCGCCTCAGTATTCGAGAAGCTTCATATATACTACGGATGTTTTCATACGCTCAATCAAGCGATGCTTTAATAACTCACAGCTTTCAGTGGCGTCGTCCAGTGGCGTAGCCAAAGGGGGGGGGGGGGGGGGTTCAACCCCCCGCCCGAAAATTTTTCAATTTTGTTTGCCTATATATACACGCACACATACAAACGCACGCACGAACATACATAAAGTGTGGTTGAACACCCCCCCCCCCCCCCCCGAAAAAAAATTCCGGCTACGCCCCTGGCGTCGTTGTACGCGAAAAACCCGACGCCGGCGAGCGCACAGGAAAGCGGCCCTTGAAGGGGCGCCGGTCACGCGCACCTTCGAGTGCGTCGTTTTCCAATAATTGATGCTGTCTCGATTGTGGGCTTGTCGGCGAGCGGCCGTTTTCTCATATATGGCAACCTGATCTTCTGTCGAGGTCACTTGTCATTTCACGTTGCCACGTTTCGTTGTTGCCTGCATATGAACGCATCACCGTCGTTGTGTCTTGTAGCAACTGTAGTGTTGCGCTGCTGCAAGCACGTGTATGAACGTCCAATTCCCCGCGGCATGGAAGATGGAAACAGTAAAGAGGGATCACTGCGCAATGCGATACAAAGAAAGAAAGAAAGAAAGAAAGAAAGAAAGAAAGAAAGAAAGAAAGAAAGAAAGAAAGAAAGAAAGAAAGAAAGAAAGAAAGAAAGAAAGAAAGAAAGAAAGAAAGAAAGAAAGAAAGAAAGAAAGAAAGAAAGAAAGAAAGAAAGAAAGAAAGAAAGAAAGAAAGTGTTGAAGGCACTCATGCGCAAAGTTCCGCTTGCCCTCGGGCTAGGGCTCCTGAATTTATTTATTTATTTATTTGCTTGTTTGTTTGTTTGTTTGTTTATTTATTTATTTATTTATTTATTTATTTATTTATTTATTTATTTATTTATTTATTTATTTATTTATTTATACTTCTCGATCAACTACATCATCATACCACCGCCGATCTTTTCCATACACATCCTATATCTTTGATGTTATCCCGAAAACTTTTCGGGATAACATCAAAGCGTGAAGCCTGGAGGTACCTTATTCAAATCGCGACACCTGTGCGCGTTTCAGCCATTACAGCTCGTCTCTCTTTTACAGCGATCTTAGCATTGACGAAGCACTCTCTTTTTCGGTTGTTGAGGACGACAGATGGACAAGTATAAGTGTGGTTTGCGAAATAGCGGAAAGCAATGTTTGACGAAAAGGAAGCCCGAGAAGTCGGCCTGGAGAGTCTGCTACTCCTCGCCGGAATAAGGTGGAGAGACAGGTGTAGAAAATATAATAAACGCAGCCAGCCGGAAAAGGCAGAGAAGAAGAAGTAGAGAAAACGTTCGAACATGGCGTTACGATGGCTTCTGGCTTAGTTTCTCCGTACCTGATAACGTCGTAGCGTCTTCAACAGGGTTAGAAGAATGTAGATCGCAGGTGACTGTGGTATAGTACATTAAGTTACGACACACAGCTCGCTACGCACAACGTGCAGGAGTTTTCTCAGAACACATGCACCGGATACGCATGTTATCTGTTGTTGCGGGGCCCTTGGAAACAGTTTATTTATTTATTTATTTATTTATTTATTTATTTATTTATTTATTTATTTATTTATTTATTTATTTATTTATCTATTTATTTATTAGCGCCAGCATGCCCTAAGGCATATAATAAAAGCAATGATTCAGCTCTGTTTCCAGGATTCGCCTATTGCGATTGAAAGTTCAATTCTGGGACTTCACTGTGCGAAACGACCACCAGTATACATGTGCGACTCCGGATTAAAGGAGTACTGACACGAATTTTTAAAATTTTCGGATTGTTGCTCTAAATAAAAGTACTGGTGTCGAGAAACCTAAAACCAATATTGTGGTGCCTGGGAATGCACTGAATATATTTTTGTTGCCACTACCTTTAAAAAACATTTTCGGTTTCGATATTGAGGGGGCGGCTTCTCAGTGACGTGTCATAGCAGTGTGACGTCACGGGAAGACAGCAACTGGCGAC
Organism: Rhipicephalus appendiculatus; assembly: GCA_030522465.1. Lineage (NCBI taxonomy): Eukaryota > Metazoa > Arthropoda > Arachnida > Ixodida > Ixodidae > Rhipicephalus > Rhipicephalus appendiculatus. The sequence continues at coordinate 646,718 of JALIZH010016374.1, read as the reverse complement.
ATACTAACGGCAAATCTGTCATCTGCTCGTGCTGCACGTAAATAACGATGAGTTAAATGTCGTCCAGAGACCCTGACAGTGATTTCTGCGACTTAGGCGGCATGCAGGACGCAGAGCTCGCAAACTCAGGAAGTGTCTTGACCCCTCGGGATAACGTCCATTGCAGTGGGGGCTGGCTTGCAGATGCTCAGCGACGAAAACTTTAATATCAAAGTAAAATATTTTATACGTGTTGTCTGACTCCTGTTTTTGGAGAGTGTTGACACTGCATACCAAGGAAACGAAAAATGTCCCTTTTGCGATGTCTTCAAATCGCGTCAGTACTCCTTTAGCTTTGCCTACCTGACAGTCATTTGACATGCACACGCCCTCGCTCTACCGGTCTTCTTTACCCCACTGAAATGTGGTTGCCGCGACTGGGGTCGAACCCGCGACCTCTTGCTTTGCAGCTTAACGCCGTAAGGCCCTTAACAACGGCGTCAGGTGAGAGGGTAACAAAAGATATCCACATTTAATTGAGTTTACTACGCGGTAGTTCATGCGAAATAATGGCGGTTGTGGTATATATATACATTGCTTGGGTAATCGGTGGGGCGCGGTGAAGAGAAAGCGGTGGCCGTGGGACTAGATATAAACGCTGTTGCGGGACGCGTTCCACTGTCAAAAAATTTGGCATCAGCTGCGTCGGCGTCGCTGCCGCTGGGAGGCGGCACTCACCAGTGACAAGCTTTCCGACCAGCTTTGGGCCGTCCGGCAAGCCGAAGATGCCGCCCGGGTCCAAGGACTTCCCGCCGTCATCTGAGGCACCGCCATCATTGACGGAGAGTGGGACGGAACAGGGGGGCAATCTCCTCTTCCCCCCGCCTCGCCTGAAGGAGCCGGACTTTAAATAAAGTTTATTCATTCATTCAAACGCAACAGCTGATCAAAAGTGGTGTTTTCTTTTCTTTCTGTTTTTTTAATGAGCATCTACATATTGCGCGAAAAGACAGTGCAAAACAGATTATCATGAACTTTCTTTAAATTTACAGACGTAACTTTGAAGTGCGCAGTACGCCTTACGCTTATGTAATGACCTGTTAGTTTTCAATATTTGAGTAATGAAAACAAAAAAGGATGAGGAGGTGAATCTACAACGTCGAAATGTTCGGACGCTCTTCAGCTGCAAATGTCGCTGTTTATTTTTAACTATCTCCAAGTACGCCTTTGTGTTCGATCGGCGAGGTTACACTCGAGCGCCCGTTATCGCCGACGTGTGGATACCCTTGCCGGCGGTAACGCAATCTGCTTATCGCACCCGCGTGAGTCACATCTTGCGGAAGTTGTCCGTAGTGGGAGTATTTCTCATCGGGCCACTCTACGGACGGCTCTGACGTTGTGGGGAAGTGACTGGCCAGGGCGCACACGACGAAGGAATCACGATGCGTCACAACCACAACTCGCGAATTCCAGCGCGAGCACCTCACAAGATCCGCGTGGATCATACGCCAAATAAGGCCCTCAGTGACGGGACCCGGCTGGCGTTCCGTGCATGCTGCATCCGCTGAGGTTTGACCATGTGGCTGTGACCTACACGACAGATGGTCAGCCATGCATTCCGGCAAGAACCCGCACCTTCTCTTCCTTATTTTCCTTAATTTCTTTCTGTCTTTTTTTTTTCCTTCACTCCCTTCCTCACATTTATTTCTCTCTTTCTCTCTTTCCTTATTCTACAAAAATATAGGAGGTCTGAATAAAAGTAGTGGTTTTAACATGGCAAAATTTGTAGAAACTTTGAACGCGCTTCGAACGCCCCGAAAAGAAAGGTACTGGGGAGTGGGGGAGGGTGCTTAGAACTTTATAAAAAATGCGAAGGTGAAAGTCCTTGTTGGACCCATGTGGACGTACCTCCTAGCCCACGCGGCGCCGTATAGCTACAATGCAATGGAGCTCACAAAATGTTACAGCAGCTCAAGAACCCACTGCCTAGCGAGCAGAAATTAGGCCCGGCTAGAATATTGTGGCCTCGACTAGAATATTCGATAGAATATTGTAGCCTCGGCTATAGAAGCGTATACGCGACCGGCGTGGAGCATGCGTCTCACCCTTCTTCACGCCCCTTACTGCGCTGATGCTCACGCGAACGGCGCAAAGACGAAGTGGACGAAGTAGTCGCGTAGCTGACGCGCTCACGTGCTTTGTCATTTTTTGGTGTAAGCTAAAACTGGGATTAATTATAGTTAATGCGTCATTATAATTGTATCTGTAACCTCTACTGGCAGGTTAAAAAATTCAGACTGCGTGATCCGCCCGACTCTTGACCGATCCCCCTGAGTGGGTAGGTGCCAATCATTCAATAAGAATCATCATCATCATCATAATCTTCGGGCCTCACCCGACCTTGAAACATATACATTTAAGGCTTTCGCCTTATAACTTGGAGGATGCGCTTGAGCTTCGCCTTCAAGAGCGGAACGCGATGACGTAAAGTCGGACACCGTTCGCATTGCCTTCTCATTCGCTTTTCAGCGCTTCGCTTCTCTGTGGACACCTCAACAGTGCCGCGAGGAAAGGAACGTCCGCGCGCGGCAGTTTTAAAGGGCCCCTAAACCACCCAGAGGTCTAAATTTAGTTGTGATGTTTCAGTTGTGCATAAGTCTACAACGAACTCTCAGCCGTGAGAATTTTTCGAAACAGTGCCGTACTAGCGGAGTTACACGTGCGTTTAAATATACGGAAGAGGCCCTCGCTCGTTCCGCTTTTCCCTTCGCTATGCTCTGTTCGTCGGCTCGTTTCTCCTCCTGACCGAGAGCTCTTCGTTACCGTGCATGGAGGAAGTGCGGCGAGCGCGCGTACCTGCGAGCGGACGAACTGGCATTCTGGATGACGAACAGACGGAAATGTTGACGTCACGGAGAACACTGAGGGGTTGAACCATATGGGTTGAGCACAGCCGAAAGGCTCAGGGAAGAGAAGGGATTGTTTTGTGGAATTTGTGGGGCGCCCGCGGTTCGTAGCGCTGTCGCGTTTGGCATTGCTTGATCGTGACGGCATTCTGAACTCGATATGCGCTTTTACTTGAAATGTTAACAAATTAATGGAGGTGGGACCTTTTAAACTTTCCGAGAATGCCTCCTGCAAGTACAGTTGCATAGTGTCCACTACGACACAACTAACTTTGCGCAGCGATTATGCCCGCTATAGACTGTTTTACCTAAGACATATGGGCGCCGCCATCTTGGGCTGTTAAGTCGATGTTTTCTTATTTTTGTATATTGCGACGTGAATTAATAAGACCATAAAACATCTCATGCACCAACCCAACCATTTTCATGTGTATGCGTCTGCCACAACACTGTTAATTTAGTTGTTAAATATGCAAAACACCATAGTTAACAGCCCAATATGGTGGCACTGAAACCTATTCCGTAAAATAGTCTATAAGTGCCGACAAAATGAACTTTGTCACTATTGTTCAAAAAAACCGCCAGGCCTGCGCCGAACTCGCAGCACAGCCACAGCGAAAGCTGGGAAAGCGGCCTTTCTAGGGCCTTTTTTAAACATTATTGGGGCAACTACAACAACCGCACTTGAATGGTACCCACCACGCCATAAATCACCATAATTTTTGTGTAGTGGGGAAGCGTCTACTATGCCATTATTCTTCATTCTTCAGAAAAGCGTGGTACCCGCTACACTCTTGTAACGCAATATGTGCACTTTGTTGATGCTGTGGCTGACGACGATGAAGAATTTTGCCTCAGGCTTTTGTAATGGGTTGGAGCATTGAACGACCCACTCGTTACGCAATTCGATTTGTGTGACGCCTGGTTCTTACTGTATTTTCTAAAACGCTTAACAACACACGTGAACGCGATTCCTTACCCGACATGAAGCCCGCCTAGGGTCAGTTTGCACCGCAGTTTCAAGCAGCGGCGTAGCTCAGTGGTAGAGTGCTGGGCTGCCACGCAGAAGACCCGGGTTCGAATCCCATTCGGTCATAGGTGTTTTTTATTTATTTAGTTTTTTTCTTATTTCGTGCGATATTGGTTACGGACACCGGCGGCGGCGGCGGCGGCGGCAGCGGCGGCCGACAACTACGGCGCAGAAACGACCCTTGTTGTGATCTCATAACAGCTTTCGCTGTAAAATGTTTATTCGCTTCATGTTTTATTCGCTTGACGAAAGATACAAAACATGCATGTTTGGCGCAGCCACTATGACATCGAACCAATTTTCTGCTTGGTGTATCGATGCTCAAGAACGTAAATATAAAAAAGTTACTGTCATATTCTGTGTCGGTATTGCTCCTTTCGCTCGGAGAATTCAGCTTTTGGGTATGTGGATGCAACTTTGCCGTGCAGCAAGCATGAAGGCTCATGGAACGGCATTCACTTAAGACTTCACTTGCTGAACATGCCGGTCACTGCAGAGCCCACATCGTCTGATCAATGGCCTCTGCATGATAAAATCGCACCTCGCACAAAAGACAATACAGTGCATCCTTGTCCTCTGCGCGCGATGCGCTTTCGACATGAATAATTACAAACTCTCCCAACTTAGTTCTACACCGCGATGGCTGCCGGGTGTGTCGTCTGGTCGCAGCATTGGTGTGAGTGCAGAGAAGTTTCCACACCATCCACATATTCATTGTCGAGCTTGTGCCGCCGCTTCGAACGTTTCAACATCGTGACCGCCCAACATGCTGTGGACGACGGAATTTGCGAAGTATTCCTGGAAGGCGGTATGGCCGATTACTTGGCGTTTATTCCTTCCCGCCATGCGTATGGTCATATGCGCATTAGGTTCCCATACCCCAGTCCTTCGTCTAGTGCCCAATCTCCCTTCCCCTCCCTTTCCATATGTCCTGCATAAGGATGTAGAAGACAATCAAATACAAATCTGATAGTCCCTGAAATAACGCTCGTACTCTAGTACTTAAATGTCCCCTATATGTTAGCAAGATCCCATAGCTCGTTAAAGTAGTGTCATCAGTATGAGCCGGCGGAAAAAATATTGCGGCACGTAACACTATTTGCTATAGGTTAAATCTGTCATCCATTGTTTTCTGACGTCCTTGGCCACGCCACGCAATGTGTCATCCAGTCTACACTTTTCCCGCCACAAGTAAAAGGCATTGGCGTCCCCAAAGCGCAAATCACACACGATGCTCTCGCAAGTGTGTATACACAGTGCAAACTTCCGTTGCGTGGACAGACATGAGTTTTACTAATGTACGCCGTTACTAAATGACGTAGCACGCGTGGCTACGCTGTCGATGGGACTGCAGCAGCCAGAGGTCCCGCCTCCGAGCCCTGGCTTGCCGAAGGCAGTTCCTCGGACACCGCCGACTTCGACTGAGTGGTTCTGGCAGCCCTGGCGAGCAGCGGCGGAGTTATGCGCCGGCTGTTCTTCCGGTACACGGAACCCGGTGCGCCCGCCTTGGTGGCCACTCCGTAGACTTGCCGGCTAATCAGCGTCAGGATGGGCAGGTAGACCTCCTTGAGGCACACCTCGCGGAAGCCAGCCTCGACGATGGCGGCGCTCGTGTCGCGACCGAGGTGGCATCCGCACGTGAGCAGCTGCCACAGCGGGTCCAGGAACAACTGCAGCTGGTAGACCCACGAGTCCCGCGGACAGGCCACGTGCTCCATGAAGAGCAGCTTGCCGCCCTTACGTGAATTGCAGAGGGGAAATTAAGAGAGGTGCGTTAAGTGGAAAACGGAACAAGATTGTTCAGAACCGCATTTCGGTTTATGCTGACTGATCTCAAGGTGCACAAGCACAGATACAGAATGTCCAGAAACTTGTCCATCCTCTTTCGTTTTGCAAGGTCTGTATTCACGAGGCAAATATCTTACTTCTTAAATGTCCGCTAATGGAGATAGCGGTGAAATTCAAGGACTCTCGGCCTACGGAACAGTATATTTTTTTTTAGAAATTATCTTCTTAAATGTTACGTTTCTTCCCTTTACAAGTTTGTGGTACGAGATTAGGTGCCTTTAACCATCACTCCAACATGTTCTGTCCTCTCCTTTCGTCGTAATGCCGAACGGTCAGTCTCGGAGAGAGCGAACATCTGCGAATGAATCTCAAACAAAAACCGTTACAGCGAGCCACACCTCTGACAAGTTGAACTGGAAATCAAGCCTGTTAATTGAAACCGTTTATGGTTCGGGACCGATGGTTGTGTAATCTGTACTACATGGCAGCGTGAGCGCTCAGCTAAGCAGTGTTTCTTACAGGAGCAAGGACTCTTCGGCACTCGCTGACCAGCTTGCGGGCGTCGTTGACGCTGCAGAGCACGTGCGTGGCGATGACCGCGTCCACGTGGTTGTCCGGCACCTGGGCCAGGTCCTCGCCGCTAGTCAACAGCCACTGTTCCAGCACGATGTGCTCGTACTGGCTCTGGTGCCGAAGAAACATCGACCGGGCAGTCGAGGTACGGTCTACTGCCACGTACCTGCAGCAGGATCACGCGCGCTGCAGTTATCATTCCGAAGCACGTCTATACAATATATCAGCACTTAGGAACAATGACAACAGTGCGAAGATCTCTATAAGCTTGCAGCCATATTTTCGAGCTTAAGGAGCTTTATCGGCGGCATGTTACGCTACAGGTAACTCAACTCCTTGAGCACCATGCATTCACAATGAAGTTGTTTAAGCGTACGAGGAGGCGTCCCTTATGAGTGAGCGGACCATTCTCGAGTTAGATTGATAAAAAGTTACATTATGTTATCGATATGATTCACAGCATATGCGTACGGTGTGGGCACACACCTCCCCCCCCCCCTAGTCACCTAAGGAGGGGGGGGCGCAAAGCCCCATACATTGACATTAATAGGGAGGGGGTGCTGCGACGTACCTTCGCCCCCCCCCCCCCCCCCCACCCTGAAGGGGAGCCCTGCGCACGCCTATGTCTGACGGTGTTACGTGGCTGATTTCGGCTTGTTACGCTGGCTATGTGGCGTCGCAGTGAACGCGATCATTACTACACCGCATCCTCTTCCAACACGTACTCTTCCAAACAAAATTCTGCTCTCAGTCTAGGCCCGTGAGTCAGTGGCGTAGCCAGGTGGTGGCACACCGGGCCCATGCCCCCCGAAATTTTTTTTTTCGCCATAGAATATAGAGCACACAATGACACTTGACCACATCTGCGTGCCCGGCCGCCACTTCAGATTAAAGTGGTGCCCCTCCCCCCTTCCCTCCCCCCCCCCCCCCTCGAACAAAATTTCTGCCTACGCCGCTGCCGTGAGTTATCTTTCCTGTCCCGTTGTCTAATGCTCCTCATAAGAGTGAAATGCTTAATTACATTCCCCTTGTGGTTCTACCTGGGCGAAATGATCGAACTAGTTGGTAATTTACATTCGTTCAGCGAACTGGGAGCGCGGGAACACACAACAGACGAAGGAAGAACCACACAACACGAAAACGTGAAAATAAACCAGTTGTTAGTGAGCGCTCATGTTGTGTGGTTCTTCCTTCGTCTGTTGTGGGTTCCCGCGCTCTCAGTTCGCTGAACGAATATCTACCTGGGCGCTTCGGGACGACATTCAAGTTGAAGGTTCTTAAGGGACGACAAAAAAAAAATTCACTCACAGCTGAACGTGCAAAATTGAGTGGTGAAATTCGCCTTTCATTTGCCTGTACATCCCCCTGCCGTATTGGTAAATTTTTTATAGGGGCCGAGACAACCGGTATCGCCTTAACGAAAGCTTCCGAGATCAAGAGGAGTTTTGAGACTTTTCCGCTAGGGGAACGGCGCATGCGCCGTGACGTCGTTAAAAAAAAAGGCGAGTTTTACTCCCGAGCGAAACGCGTCATGTTTCACTTTCGTGATCTCGTTAACACTGCTGTTCTCGAGCCTGGTTGTGCTTCAGGAAGCTTAAAAGTCGACCAGCCAGTTTGAGTCGCTAGCTTGCTGCCGTGAGAGTACCTGTCGAAGGTTCCGCGGTAATTACCTGATCTTCCTGAATATGTGGTCGAAGTTTCGTCCCGACCCGACGTTGACTTCGAGCACGCGGATGGCGTCCTCTCGCCGCAGCTCGGGGTCGTGCGAGACGAGGTCGTTCAGCTCGTACAGGATCTCCCTCCGGATGCCCTCGAAGGCGTGCCTGATGAGCGGGTTGAGCAGCGGGTAGAAGACCCAATTGGCGAATAGCTTGCGGCAGCAGTGGCTGCGCTGCAGCGCCAGCAGCAGCAAGGCGGCAGGCAGCACCGCGCCCACTGTCAGGTACGACGCGAGGGTCAGCAGCGAGATGCGAAACATGGTTGCGTCCAACTCGGAAAGGCCGAGGACAAGCAGGCGCGACAGAATCAGCTTCTGTTCCGCTTCTTCTTGGCACTGCCGATTGTCGCGTTCGCCACGCGGAGCATCATCGCTCGAGACGTTCGTGGCCGACGTTCGAAAAGATGAACATGATGATGATCGATGATCTGGGAGGGCCCCTAAACCACCCACAGGTTGAAATTTAGTTGCAATGTTGCAGTTGTTCACGAGTGTACAACAAACACGTAGCCGCGAGAATTTTTCCAAATGCTGCCGTAATGGCGAATTACACGCGTTTTATTATCCAAAAGCGCCTCCATCTAGTTTGTGTAGGTGTAGGTGGTTAGAAGAAGAAAGGAAAAAGGCACCTAATTTCTGCAGCCGGCGCAGTGCCTTGTGGGGAGGGGCACGTGGGGGGAAAAAAGATAGGTAAAAGAAGAAAAAGAAAGCGGAAAGGAAGGCGTAGGCGCAGCACCCAACAAGAAGGAAGGAAGAAGAGAAATAAGAGAGAAAAAGATTGGGAGACGGTCGATGGAGGTCGATGACGGGGCACCGATCGGCGAGAGCTACGAGGCACCAGGAGATCGCGGGCGGCGGGGCCGGTCGGCGAGAGCTACGCTGGCGCCAGGAGATCGCGGTCGATACGGTCGACACAACCGTTCAACTTGAGTTCCACAGAGCGAATCTCTTTGCTTCGCTATACGTTCCGTACGTCGGCTCGCCTCTCTCCTGGCCGAGTGCTTCTCTTCGCCGTGAGAGGAGGAAGAGCAGCGAGCGCGCATACCGGCGAGCAGACAATGTTGCATAGCCTTTAAATTTCCTTTATAAGGGACAGTGTGGCCAATCTCCCTTGTGGGTATGTGTCAAGTTCTAGGCGACAAGACAAGACAAACGGTTCTTGTTGTGGCTGACATGACCAGCTGTGCGCATAGTGACGTCACTACCAACGCTGGGGATACTGAAAGGCCTTGAGAGGACCAGGGGATTGGTTCTTTAAATTTGCGGCGCGCCAGCGGCTCGTAGCGCTCCCGCGTTTGGCACTGCTGATCATGACGGCATTCTGAACTCGCCGCGCGTGTTTGCTTGAAATGTTTAAAAAAATATAGCGGAGGTGGTTTAGGGGCCGCTTAAATATAGTGGTGACGACCCACTCAGGGGGGACACCATGGCCAAGAATCGAGCCGATGCAGTGTAACACATAGGAAGAATTGGCATCGACGACTAAATCTCGGCTGCGAAGTTCGCTCCCGGATGGTGGCAGGAGCCTCCGTTCGAGACTTCCAGACTAGGAGTCTTCCGGACTAGGTGATCCAAGGACTAGCGACTTAGCGTGTTAGAAATAAATGTTTTCTTCTCTCTCTCTTATTTTCCTCCATGTTTGCGTCGTTTTGATTTCCAGCCTTATGTGGTTAGCAATTTATACGATGGTTGTTGGGGGGGGGGGGGGGGGGAGAAACACGATATGTTTATTATTAAAGTGCAGCTTTCTTAGCGAGCGTCTTCGGATTTCGATGACTGTGGCTGTTGTTGCTGCCGTTAACAGAAGTGATTTCCGGGTACGCTCGTCCTGTATCCACTTCCTGTCTCCGTAGTGCCGTATTCAACTCCCGGTCTCTTAATTCAATTGCCGTGATTTCTACTTCACTTCTAGTTGCAGAGCAGCTAACAGAGGTCTCTGGAAAGTTTGACTAGAAGTTATCGATTTCTCATGGACATCATATCCCGTTGCAGAAAGCGCATTGAAGATGCTCCAGAATATACGTCGCATCGTCGGCGTCGTCCATGTACTAGCTTTCGACAGGGTGGCGGAGGTTCCACTAGTAATCTAGGAGGCTTCGGCGAAAGAAGAGCGTCGCTTGGCTCGAGGCCCACGATCATAGCGTTGCCAGAAATATTAGGGAATTTTCGAATAGCGTACGCAATTCGAAAACTCCCTATTAAAGAGATTTACAATGGCGTACGCAAAGCTTTGCATTTGTGTTTGCCACAATTGCGCATGCGTCGTACGCTAACCTCTTGCGGGACGAAAATAGCGGGCGACCGCAACGAACGCAAACTTAGCGTGCGCTATTCTAAAACTCCTTATATATCGAGGGGGGGGGGGCAGGCTTGTAGCCAGGAATTTTTTTCTGGGGGGGGGGGGGGGGGGGGAGCACCTCGCTGTAACCGAGTGAACGACGCCTAACGCAGAAGCGGGCGCCAGGAAATTTCCTCCACATCCTCCTCACATGTCCCACCTTCCCTCGTCCCCCCATCACCGGCTGTGGCGGTGTCTTACTGGGAGACCATCATGACCAGCACTTTTGCTTACGATCAGCGCCGGATCATCTTCTGCGCGATGAAGAGGATTGCGCTTGAAGGGTTTTTCTTCGCTTTGTAAGGGTGCCTCCTCACCGTGAGGGAGCACCCACGTGCCATGTAGGGGGCTCGGCCCCCGTGCTCTACAGTGGCAATAAATGTTTCTACCACCAGCGCTCTACAGTGGCAATAAATGTTTCTACCACCACCACCGAAGAGCTGTGCTGTAAAACAAGTACTCTGGCACAAGGTTCTCGTGCATCCCGTCGTATTCAAATCGACTAGGAATGAATGAATGAATGGGGGAGACACGCGACGATCGTTTACAAAGCAAAACGACGCATGTTCTGTCGTCATTGCCGCGAGCATTGACGAAATCCACGTTTTCTTTCCGCGCATATTACACTGTTAGCAAAAATAAGCCGAGATGGGAGTAAATGACTTGTCCTCTAGCGCATGCCCCGATGGGGGTTTTATATACTCCCTACAGGCGGTGTAAAAAATTTACTCCCCTAAAGCACGGTGTTTTTGGATGGATTGAGGGGAGTATTTATTTACATCCATCGGGGAATTTTTTTCAGGTAAGTAGCGGGGTAAATTTTTACATCCATCGGGGGAATTTTTTTCAGGTAAGTATGGGAGTAAATTTTTATATCCATCGAAAAAAAAAATGACCGCCTTTCGCAGCCATACAATCTGCGAGCGAATGTTTAATTAGCTTCAGAAGAAACACTTAACATTGATCACACGTACACAAACATGCACAGAAATCTCGCAAATTATTACAACACTCACATCGACCGCCACTCGCGCTGCACAACCAAACGTCGGTCGCCGGGTATATATAGGCACCATATTTTGACCTCCCATGTTGCTCTGGTGGGCACCTCTTTTACGCGTAAATAAGCAATAAACATTCATGGCGTAGGTATAAAAATACGATTGGCTGATAGGTACCCCTGAAATACACATATCTTTTATTTTAAGTCCGCCACATATTGACCGCTTTTTAATTGGCGAAACTTAATTATCAGCTGGCGCTCTCTCGCATGGGCTGAATTTGCATTAGCAGTACTGTGTGTGTCCATAATATGTGCTGAATCGTATACAAACCCACAAACCACGAGCGGCCGTGCAGAGCACTTCAGCTGCACACATTCAGCAACACCGGCGAAGAACCGAGGCGCCCCGCCGCAACCGCGTTCTTGTCGCCGCCGTAGCAGGCCTCTCAGGAGTACGGTCCGGCTATACGATGAACGACTGTTGGCGATCACAAAATGCTTGCTGCTGTGCAGTTTTCGTGGTCGTTATTTTTCACACACACACAAAAAAAATAGGTGTTCGCTATCCGCGCAGTTTAAGCTACGGAGCGATAGACTTCAACGAACGAGACGGTTCGCAGTCATGATTCCTGTTGCTCGCAGTGCATGGGCAGACGTATGTTAGTTCAGTGGGTTCAGTGTGCCTCTACCTCGTATCGGCGCTCGCCCTCGCGTTATGGGTTTGACAGCTGTGGGCACATGGCGCGGAAGAGACAATTTTAACTGTTATTCATTCCAGCAGCCTTTATTTACTGTGAAACACATTCTTTGATTCGCCGGTGGTCGGTGCAGCGTGCGAGCTCGGCCGGTGCAGCAGTGCGAGCTCGCCACACCGCCGGCTTGATACCGACGACTTAGCGCAGCCTTCTTACCGCAGAGGTACCGGTGAGCAGCCGGTTAAATACCGGTGGCACTCCGAGAAGCAACCGTGCACCGGCGGTCGGGGCGAGCGCGTTGCCGGCGCAGCTCTCACACCGGCCGCCGGCCAGCTTGATGCCGATGTCGTGCGAAGCCTACTTTGTACCGCTTCGAAGTTTTAGCCGGTGAAACTCCAGAAGCAACCGCTGACGATCGCGACAGCTTACTTTTGTTATCGTTGAAATTATCCTTCGCAGTTCTTCGTAACTCGGCACTTTGAAGCGAGGTATTCGCGGTGTGTCAGGTGGCACTCGTGTGCTTGCTTGCATGGGCACGGCCGTTCGGACAGACAGGTCGTGGTCGGACGCTGGCGCGAGTGAAACTTCTCTCTGTCCAGAGTGGCTCAGCGGTGCGAAAGACCTTGACACGTTCGCACTAAACACCAACCGGCCGTTGCAAATCCTCGTTGCACTAATAATTTCGTTGTCTGTCGACAAATACTCACACGGTGACCCACACGCACACACGCACGTCACGACCAAAAATAGTTTTTAAAACTCCCATAGGGGAGTTTCTAACCACGTGACACGCACGTCACGACGAAAAATACTTTTTAAAACCCCCGTAGGGAGTTTCTACCCGCGTGACCGCAAACTCCGTGGGGAGTTTAACAAGGTCATGTCGTTCATAAACTCTGTCATTAAGCAAGGGGCGTTTTACGACGACATGTGCCGACTTCACTCCGCTACCAGGGAGTAAATGATTGGGGCATGGGAGTTTTGGGGGGCTCATATACTGGAAAAGCTCCCATCTCGGCTAATTTTTGCTTACAGTGTAGGTACGAAGCTGCAGGGGCTAGGCTTGTCGGCGTCTCCTGTCGTCACGGTGTGTCATTTAGTCACGGTCCATCATAAAAACGGGTATGCGCCACAATGGGTAAATCCCACTAGCTCGCTACCGGTCCATTAAAAATGAAGAAGGCAACAGTAAGCCTTAACATAGAATATGAGGAGATTTTCCCCTCTGTGCCTAAATTTCAATCATAATGCCTTAAATAGCTGGCTGCAAGATTATCTTGCACACGTGGAAACAAATAATATAGTAACTACAGATGCTTCAGTAATAGACGAAAAGGCAGGCGTAGGTATTTACTCCCCTTCACTTGGCTGGTCATTTTCATTAAGACTACCGGACTTCACCCTGTCAAGCTGAATTCTTGGCAATCATTCTAGCACTACGCAAACTATCTTTGAACACCCATACCGCAATAATAGTTTCAGACTCCCTGTCAGTATATGTTCGTCGCTTACAGCTCCATCTAAATCAATTGCCTTAAAGACGTTCTTTACACTAGTTCCTCCACAGCTGAAGCTTCTAAAATTATTATGGGTACCTGGCCATTGTGGATTAGAATTAAATGAAATGGCTGACTCTCTAGCTCGAGCCGCATTGAATGGTCCAATACTTTCGGTTCTTCCTGTAGTGGCCAGTATAACTGCGATAAGATATAGAAAATTTTCACTCTATGCAGACGCCATAGAATCTATAACATCATCGACAGAATTTAGACATTTAAAATTACCGTGTAAAGTCCAGTGGTGTCATACTAGACAACTGGAAGTCATATTAACTAGATTACGGTGTCGTGTGCCCCCCGTTAAATCTGTATGCACGCAGGGCAGGTCTGGCGGTATCGCCCTATGCAATTTTTGTTTAGAAATGGAATCAATAGAGCACTATCTTTTGTCATGTCGCCGTTACAGATTACTAAGAAAAAGACTTCTTGTGATCCCATTCGCTAACCTGGGGCTGAGCTTCACAACTGACAATGTACTTACCATAGGCGGAGACTACGATGAGGGGGGGGGGGGGGGGGGGGCTCGGGCCCCCTTCGGACGGCTTCATGGGGGGACAGAGCCCCCCTCTGGCGCCGGTCCTGAATATTTTTTAAGAGCTTGTCTTCGGTTCCCGTCCATTGACAACGAAC